>VWZW01004119.1:1412938-1665734 GCA_013397115.1 Edolisoma coerulescens
ACCAACCAAAAAAAAAAACCAAACCCAGAACAATTGACATTAAAAACATTTCACGCAGAAAACTGATCTAAAATTAGTATGAAAAGGACACATCTGGAGCAGCCCTACCTTTTTTTGGCCAGCCTTTGTTATTCTAGGGATGTCAAACAACTGTCCTGTGTAGTACTGCACTCCACTGAACAGAATGACAGCAATAGAGTCCCCTTCCTTCTCAATTACAGCCAGGATATCTTCAGTCCTCAAGGTCTCCTCCCCCTAAAATAAAGTTAAAGCACACATTTTACATCAACTCTGGAAGTATTGAAACTGTCATTCCTTATTTCATAATCTATATTTTCCCATGAGCCAGGCTGCTTGCATAAGGAGATCAAAAGCAAATCCTTAGCATGGTAATGATAAACAAAGGTAGTGCTATGAAGTAGCCTACGAGCAAGAAACCTCAAAAAAAAAAAAAATCATTAGCAAGTGAATCTTGGAGGTGCCAGTTATAAAAAGTCTATTCACTTCATACTCTAACATGCTTCATACTCTTTAATATTTCTGACAGTTCTAATTTACAGTCAAAAATTCCTGGTGCAGACAGAACATCTAATGATTTTTAAGTGGCATCTGAAATTTGTGACACCCACAAGACTTGAAAGTTGTCTATCAGTTTCAGTCTGTACTTTTCTGATAAGCTTGGTATCCCACAGGAAGCTATTATAAACCTGCCATATTTATATTTCAAAAACAATATGTCTCACATCATCAAAAGTACAAAAATCCCCAAACCTGTGGTCATTAAATATAGAAGAATTTCAACCACAAGGAAAAAAAAAAAATCAACCTCATTTTTGATTTTTTATAGGAAAATTACTGCCCCATCCTCCTCCTGTCTTCCTAGCAAGGGATCTTGTAAAACATACCACCACCTAGGGATCAATTAGGCAGTGAAAACCTAGAATTAAATTAGACTTGCTACTGAAAAAAGCTTGGGCAAGATGGTTGAATTGCAAGGGACTGTTATTATCTCAACAATCTCTGCAAATCTATCAAGCATTCAGGAGTGGGCTCTTTACTCACAAGATGACTCAGATTTCAGAAGCAAAAGGTCACCCTCGGTTTATAGTTAGGTGACAAAGTTCTTAATGCTGCAGAAGTGAAGCGAGGCAGCCTTTCAAATTAATCTGAATTGCATATTACCGAGAGCAGACCTTTCCCTCAGCCTGTGCTGATGCAGACACAGTGGTGCTCGTGTCGTGGCAATCCCTTACCTCAGGACATTCAAAGGACATTGGGCATTCTCAACGAGTTACTATATTTTGCAGGTGACTCAGGATGCTGCCAGTTTTTTTTGGAAGCAGAAAAAAATAGAGAAAATAGCTTTTTGTTGTTGTTGTTGTTCTTCTGGGAAAACTAACTATTGAATCAACGATTATAAAATGGCATTTAATATCAAAAATATATGCTGAAACATGTCTGTTTATGATTCAGATTACATTACAGATTACAACTTCTACACTAGGATATTTGAGAATATATGCCTGCTTTCATATGAAATATGTTTGTGCCCTTGGTGGCAGCAAACAGAAGTGACAGATTCCTCACCAACCTGCCGTGGCTGCAGCAGGACCATGCTTTTTTCCACATCCAGCCCGTGCAGTCGGAGCTGGGACTCAACAGCATACTGGAAAAGAATTCCATGCAGACAACATTAACACAAATACATGATAAACAAAAAACGACAACAACAAAAAAAGGATAAACACATCAGAACTTCAAAAAGGTGTTCAGATGCCCTGCCTTTCACTTGAAGTGATGCTTGAAAGCATAATCCAACTCCACTGAGAAATTCACAGATTTCCTTTGGATTAAAAGAGATCTGAATTTAATTCATGTGAGACTGTAAGGAAAGAGTCAAAGCCTAAACCCCACAGGAAAAATCCATGGAGCAGAGTGAGGGCGGAGATGGGGCCCTGCACAACCTGATGCAGCGTGTGGCATGGCAGGGGGATGGAACATGATGACCTTGAAGTCCTTTCCAACCTAAACCATTCCATGGTTCTGTGATGTGATGGATGCACTTCACCAGAGGCCAGAAAGCCAAGCCTGCAGGGATAACAGCCAGGGAGAAGAGCTTTCCTTCTCCGGGAGCCCTGGGTGCCCATGTGCCCTGCTGCCAATACAAGCAGGGTTTGGCCAGCACAGACATCCTGCCCTGTGACGTTCTCACCTCTTCTATTTGCTGCACAGCCGGGAGGAAATAAGGGCTTTAAACTCTCAAGCTATTTCAAAAATCCTATCTGCCGATTTTATCGATAAATAATGGTCCTGGAGATCAAATAACAGTCATCAAATAACAGTATAAAAGAGTTTAAACTTTCACGACAGGAACTGAAGCGATGGCAGTTGCAGAGATTATTACTGAAGTGCCATAGAAATCCAAGAGGATGGAGTGTAAATGTACAAGTGCACGTGGAACAAATGTGGGATTAATCTGAACATTACTTAGAATGAAAGCAATTTGAGGTGTACACATCTGTGCCAGCATCTTCATTACAAATAAACCTGCTAGTGGCCCGAGTCCCTTTTATCACACCTTAGAGATCAAATTTGTTATCAATTTCCAGGGGTTTACAGCGCTGATGATAAAGTAGCAGTGGGCCACAAACCCAAAGATTAATTTGCTCGAAGCTCTGATGCACGGGCTATTGTCTCCTATTTTATAGCAGACAAATTATGTTTGAACTAGTAATCTAAAGTGCTAAGAACAAACATTTCCATCTCTGTCTGGGGATATATAAGTGTTAATGTTGTGAGTTTGTATTGATTTGGTCTCATAAAGTAAAACAGCAACAAGAATTAATAAAAAATTTACAACTTTAGTTGATTTAGGCCAGTAGTTTGCTCAATGTCTTTAAAAAGACTAATAAATCAATGCACCCATTCAATCTTTTCCTCTTGCAACACTTCTTATTTGAACAAAAGGAATAAAGCTACGATCTGTAAAATATGCTGAGCTCAAAAGCTTCTGACAGATTTTTTTATTGTAATGTTACTTGGACAAGATGAGCTAATAAATATTCAAATCATACTACTGATATTCTTTGGAATAATATGATTAATAATACAAATATGGTGAAATATTAATTTCTTACATGGTCAGAGGGAAAGGCTCTTGCTTCTAGAAGAATTTTATAGCGTCTTGGAGTAGGCTTAAAGAAAGATAGCTGTTAAGGAAAAAAAGAAAGAAATATTGAAATTTATCGAAGCAGAGATGAGAAAGATGCTCCTAGCATATAACTTAATAGAGACTGCTTTACTTTCATGCAGATTGCAGAGAATCCCCAGAAATTACAAATATTTCTTTGTCCATATAACATTTATCAAAGTAGGAAAGTGTTATAATACTGTATTTCATATATCTGTAACAAAGGCCACCAAAACCCAGCAGTGAAAACTTGCCCTTACAGGAATCAATGGCAAAGTTTTGACTACAGCCAGGGAAGCTGGGATTTCACCCAGCTCCATCCAGCAAGCAAAAGCAGCAGCTGAAGAATAGCAGGCAGTGAAAAAGAATTGGATTTACATTCCCGCCCTAAAACTTTAGTTAAGGAATCATCCCTTTCTCCAAAACAAAGCTGACCAAAGACCTGATCTCAGCATCTTCAGGTGGGTGGTCTTTTCTTCTCAGTTTCTGGCAGGCTGGGCTGGCCACTGTGCCAAGAGGACCAGGAAGACTTACAAACCCTCCTGCTCAAGTTTGCTTGGGTTACACAACCTTCTGCACGCTCTGCGTACCCAAGAAATCGACACCCAATTCAGGGCAGAGTAGCCCCGTGGACTGGCTTGTACTGAGCCCCATCCTGCCCTGCTCCAGGTTCATTAATTTAGCAAAGGTCAGAGACACGTCACAGAGGAGCAGACCCACGTGATAAATCTATTTTTGTGAAGCACACAAAGTGAAGCTTCACATCTGCACTCGGTTGAACCAAATCTTTGGAAATACTGCAGAAACACAGACAGGCTTTACAGAGCCACAGGGACACCTGAGCATAAATAAGACACATTTATGGCTGTTATGTCATGCAAACCAAAATATTCCAGCACATTTTAGGGATATATAAAATAGCATAATTCTAAGTTTCATCTCCTGTATGCAATTGCATTTTAAGCTTGATTGATATCACAGCTTTGTCTTGCTCACAGCTGGGCTCCTGTTTCCTTAACTTTGAAATTTGGTGTGGAATTGAAATTTCAGAGGTTACTTGTAAATGTTTCTTAAATAATAAGGTTTCCTCTGGTAACTGACACACAGCACATGTGAGAACAGTTCAAACTTCCCCTACAGAGTCCTTGAAAATATTTCTCTGTCCAGCTTTCCTGCTTAGTATTGAGTCAGGCCAGGTCTCACACATACATTATTCAAGATACAACTCCCAAGGCTTAAAAAGTTAATCTGTCACCCACTGCAGTCTCTGTGAGGTCCTCAGAAAGCACTTTGCTTGCACACACAAAGAGAGGAGAAAAATACTTGTCAACACAGCATCAAATATACATCACAAAGTCATACCATCTGAAGGTGCAAGTTAACAGTCAGCCCATTCATTAAGGCTATTTCTTGTCTTTTGGCCCCTGAAATAATAAAAAGATAAAAAGTTTTAAAAATGGTTAGAGTTTTTCCTTAAAATTTCAGAGAAATATAGAACAGTGGCGAGAAAGCAAAAGCATGAGTTCAGTCAATGTCTCTCCAAGCCCTGGAAAGGAAACAAATGTTTGAGGTGTCATCAGAGTGAAATAAAAAGGTTTCTTGTCTGACTCTCTACACTACACTGGCAGGAAAATATTTATTTTTTTCAGGTCAGACACAGAAAACATTGAAGTATTTCCATTTCCCAGCAAACCACCAGTGGATTTATTATCTTGAATACCTCAGACAAGTCAGGTCACAAAGACTATGCATAAAGCAAGACTTGAAGACTTATTTTTATCAGAAGTTCATATGTAACACAAGTGAGAAAACATATTGAAATAATCATCTATTGTAAGCAGTTACTGTAATGTCAAGATAAATCTCATCCCTAATTAAAAAATGAAATAAGCAAGGTTGACCTATTGGATGTAACAGACCATTATTAATGCAGCAGCTTCACAAGAAGCCATTCCCACATTGCTCCAAGGAGGATAATAACAGATGCATTTGGACTACAGCTAATCACAGACAGAGCTAATTAGTAACAACTAATTGTTGTTAGCAAGTATTTAGTAACAAATTCTCCAGCACTTGTCAACCCCTGGTGAAAGGTTTTAGGCAGGACAGGGCGACGCAAAGATACGGAGAAAATCAATTCCTTTTTCCTTCTGGTTTGCTTGATATCTTTTGTTGAAGAGCAGAAATCTACCCTTGAGACAAATCAACTTTTGAGAATCTTCCTCAGGTGAGAGATAGGCTCGTGCACCTTGTCCTGGTCATCACTCAGCCACGGATTCACCAAATGTGGAGAGAGGTTGCAGAGAGGGAGGGATGAAGACAAGTGTAAGCAGGCAGGGAGGGCAGCAGCCACCCTTGAAACTGATAACAAGGAAGGAAAACATGATTTGGAGATAAAAAAGGGTATGGAGAGCCACCAGAAAAGGAAAGCTGAATCCTGAATTTCTCCTGTCCCTCCCTTAGGGGACACCTGACACACTCCCACCACATCCTAAATGGTTTAAATTCACAGGGTGAGTGCTTTCTCAGTGTAGGAAAGACATAACCATGGGTTCAACCCAATACAGGCAAATACAGCCCAAGAACATGGAAATCTATAATTCCAATCCATTCATAAATTCCTACCGAGCAGGCCTCAGCTTCTGCCAGGGCAGGAAAAGCTGAGCACCATTCTCATTGAGGTGTTCAAGGACATTTCCATGTGTTGCCTAAATCCCCAAGTTTTGGACAGAAGGATTTGGCAAATAATGCCAGTGGCTTTGAATGATCAGTCCAGGGGACAAGCCACAACAAAAATGAGATGTCATGAATAAGCTCCCTCCTCCTTCAGACAGCAGGAAAATCACCAGGTCTGTGGAAAGAAATATATGAAGGACTAGTCCTTCATAGGGAAAAATAAGGGTTTTTTCCTCATTTAAACTCCTCTCCTTTGCTTTCTTTTCTTCCCTCTGGTAGCATTGCATCTGCAGGCTCCATGCTGCTGGAAGAGGTCACCTTGGGGCTGTTCTATTGCAGATACAGGAGACAGCTAGAGAAAGAGTGATTGCAGCTGAAAACAGTATTATTTGCAGTCTTAATATTTCTATGGAACTCTTGAGGCTGAAAAAAAGGACAGGATCAAGAAATGGTATTGTTCTTATTTGTCCCTCTGCTCCTTCTGTGAAATCTGGGGCTTTCACAGCAAATTCTGCTCAAACAATCCTCTGCCTGCTGTTCTGATTCTGTATAAAACAAATGGTTAATCTGTAGATCACTTTTAGCTGCATGCTAGCATCCCAAATTAAATATGACACTACATTTGTCATGTAAGTCTTGGTCTTCCATAAATTCTATATTTATTAAAAGCCTCCCATTATTGAATTTCATGCCCACAAAACAAACCTCATCCATCTCATTGGAAAACTGTTATCCTTTATAACCTACACTGCATTTCGGAAAACAACCTTTCCATGATCCAATTAACCCATTACAATATTCAAAGACCCGGCACACGGGAGACAAAATTATGTTTGCCTTCCTTATTTCCTAACTTTATACCGTATCTCCAGGACAGGCTAAACCTGCATGTTCTGTGTGATAAATCTCCTCTTTAATAAAAGGAAGCAGCGTTTGCAAAGTACAACTTCAGAGACAATTATGATTGCGTTAGGCAGACGCTGCCATCCTTCTCCTCTCTGACTGCTGGGAAAGTCTGATCCTCGATGGACTAAGTAAAAAGCATTTTGTAAAATGATTGGAAAAAGGCTAAGGGCCCCAATTTTGAAAACATTTTGGTTATTTCAAATAATCCTTATCACTCAAAGTCACTCTGAATCTGTTCAGCATTCAGTCTTCCCTCAACAGAGACCTGCCCGAGCACCTCATACAGCAGCAGCCACACAGTTAATCTTGTTCCATCAGAAGGTGATCCTGCCAAGGTTGTAATGTTTTAATAAAGTCTGGTAGGAGAAGCAGAGATTGCCTTCACTGCGTTCTGCCACTTGGTGTGAGCACAGAAAAAAAGCTTTGGCCTCCACTGACCTTGACTCTTCATTTCACAACGTATTTACTACTGTAACTTTCATTGAACAAGAAAATGTGACTACATTTAATAAGCAAGGTGTTCGTGCACTATAAACCATTAAACAGACAAAGGTGCTTTACAGTCTTTGGTCCATTCCTGAATAAATCTCACCAAAGGGTTTTCCTTCTATCACTGCTTAGGGTAAGAAATGGCAATTCTTCCTTCTCCCTAACATGTTCAATACTGAATAAAAAGCACAGTAAAATTCTGTTATTTTTCTTACATTAAAGTCAATAAGAAAGTAAATTCATAATTCATTCATCTACCTACTCATACATAATCAATATTATTTTTTGTTGGAAAATGGTACTTAAACATAAATTGCGAGGGTTGGAACTTTGAGATCCCTTCCAACCCAAACCATTCAATGATTCTGTGAAATATCGCGTGCAAAGAGAGCATTTTAAGGTAACTTTTTTTCCCACATTTATTCTTTTAGCCTCTTCACTATTGTATAAAATTTAAAAATTTGGAATTTACTACAATGCATCCATTATTTGGGAAATATTAATTCATCTGCATTCTAAGAAACACTCACTTATGTCCTGAAAAAAGCCATGAGGGTATTTTCTAAACAAAACCCTGCACATAAATTTGAGGGCCAGATATGTGCCCATACCACATTTTACAATTCAATCAAACAAAGCCCCGAAAATTCTGGAGAACAGAATCCAAACCATGCCCTTTATCTTTGAGGAAAACAACAGGACTAGAAAACTCTTACCAGGAAATAATCTTAAAAACAAAAATTTGGTTTGTGGTAGGGGGACTTCAGTCTTAATTTTCACTGAAAATTTTAAAATATTTGTTTACCATGAAGAAAATTGTAATAAGTTCATTGTGGTTAAGCCACGGTGATGTAAAAGCACATGCAGCTTGGTAGATAAAAGGAAAGTAAGGAGATGGACAAGCAATTAGATGAAATTTAAGCAAAGCTCCCATTTCCATCTTACACCGACAATGCATCTTTTAGTTAAATTAATATAAAAATACAAACTTAGTTGGCAGCCTCTACAAGACAGATGGTTAAGGGAAAAAGGGTCCCAGCCTCATTCCCTGCTTTTTGCAGTGACTCTTAACCTGCAGCAGCAGCCAGAGGGACCCTGGCAGTGGCAGTGGCAGGAGGTCAGGGCTCAGCCTGCCACGGGCGCCCACGTTTTGCAAATGAAGCAGAGGCAAACAGTCACAGAAGGTGATGCAGAGAAAGATGATAACTCAGGAGCTTCTAGCTGTCCTCTTGGGAATCTTGGCTCTCTCTCTCCTGGTTGTGTGAAGAACATCAGTGGTCTTACCTTGGTTACTAATTTAGGTGCCTGGGAGTAGGACATAAGAGAAATTCTTGACTGCCTACTTAGTTAAATTCAAGGTTTCCAATTGAAAATTCCAAGGCACCTTTCCCCACCTATCCACAGCTTCCTGGTGATATCCTCCCAAAACAAGAATATCCACTGGCCAAGGGAGATGGAGCATACTGGAGAAACCCTTAAATCATCTGTGTTCAGCATTTCAACACCCTCCACCCCTTTATATTTCCACATTTTTATGTTCTGTGATGGATGAGGGTGCTGAGCTTGCCCTTGAATGTAGTGGAAGCAGGAGAAGTAACTTCTCAACCTCCTGAGCAATACCTGGTACAACAATAGCAACTTACAAATTCAGAACCCCCAATCTGCATTTTGGGTTATTTTATTTCATTCTGCAGATGGGATTTTTCTACACAGCCCAGTGATACCCAGTGTAGCCACACTCATATTTATATTACCTCAGTGTTTACAGCGTGGATAGACCAACTACAACAGTAATTTATTGCATTTGTTCTGCTCCGATAACAACACCCACAATTTTAGCTATTTGGAAACTTCATAAAGAATTCAGAGAGGGATTTTATTTATAAGTTTATAAATAAGCTTGTCATGAAACATTCTTTAATGTCTCTGCTTCCAATTGTTCTGACCCTATTTGCTTTTCTTGAAGGAGAAAAACCATAATTTTCTCATTGAACACTTGTCTGCAGTTGGAGGAGAAATTACGATACAATGTCTAGAATACAGTAGGTCAACATAAGGGTAATATTTTTCCTTAGTGATGGCACAAATGAATCCCTGATAATTCAGTTCTGACAGTCACTATTGAGAGTTGCCTTCAACACCTACATTGAAATATGGGCCAAATCTCCCCAAAATCTACTAACCTAACCTTGACAACAGCTGGGACGGTTGGGGAGAAAAAGACCCTGCCAAAATAATTTGTCTTCCCCCTTCAGAGGCAACTCCGAAGGAAATCCCAGTGAAACATTATTTCAGCAACTACACGGAGTAAAAAGTGATAGAGGAAATTTGCATTCCCACTCAGCCAGCTGCTTTCATGGCAAATTCACCAGGAGGAGTCTGCAGGGCTCCTCAGTCTCTGGAATAACCAGAAGCACTTCCTGCCAAAGTCCTGCAGCACTGCAGGCTCCTCAAGGGGTACAGCAGGGTAATGGGAGCTCATCGATAGCAGGTCCTGCCCCAATTATCCGCTCCATTGACATAAGCAGCTCTCAAATACGAGTCTGGATTTAGTGGCATGGAAAAGAGGAAAAAAGCGGAAAATGTCTAGATAGAAATCATTTTTCAAAGGGGAAAGTTCATAATTTTACTTCTGGTAGCGTGACTGAGATTGTGCAATAGCAAGTGCCCTTTAAAAGGGATTCACGTGTTAGTCCAAGTGGTTTATGATGCTCCAAGAAACCCTCTGCTGCAATTAGTTTCATGATCTGCATATGGTCATACATTATAACATAAATTCATCTCCTAAATCACTCGCAGGCTTGAAAAAAAATGTTGGTCCTCTCACAAGAAAACCTTCTTTCAAATACAAGAATAAAAAGAACAAAATTCTGCCTACAGAGCTTCAGGTTTCTGAGTCTTAAAAGAAACCAAATTTGGTTTTATTTCTGGAGAAAGATTTTTCCCTGCAGTTCACACCTACCAACCAGCTCAGCCATCAGGTCCAGGATGCACTCGTCTGCCAAAGCCCACGGGCGCCGGCCATTGAAATGGCCATGGACACCTCTGAAAAGGAATGGAAAAGTGATGAAAAGGTGTGGTATTCTATTTGGATCAGTCCTCAGAATCATACCTGATTTGGAGACTCCACATTTGGAGGATGGATGAGGAGGATGAGACTTGCCTAAGCTGAGCACAACACTTTGCTCACGCCATTAAACCGCAGAGCAAAGGCGATTTATTGGTTTCTGACAGGATTTCAGTTGCTTGAAAATTACTTATTTTGGTCCACAAAATTCCTCTAGAAATTCCTCAGAATTAAAGATGATAGCTTTTTCACAAGGCCCCTGGAAGTGGCTGCATGGGTTCTGGAGGCCTCTGGGGACAGCAAAGCTGGGACACAGCATCCCAGTGTGGGATGGCACCTGCTAACCCAGGCTCACACCCCTGCACAGAGAGCAGAGATCACCCCACAGCCTTCCCCAGCCTGCACTCCTGGCTGAACATTATTTGGTGCAGAGGATGATAGACTTAAATATTGCCTTGCTCCCAGACAGGAGTATTTCTTGTCAGAAACAATTTCCATCCTCCTGTGTCTCCTGTCTGAGCTCACCCTTCTGCAGACACCAGAGGGTACTTCATGCAGGGGCCGATGCTTCCCTGCATCAACAGAGCTGTTTGCTAATTTTCGTTGTTTCTCTTCTCCCTGAAAAATTATTCCAGATCTAGGTGTGCATAAAGCTTTTTGGGTTGACAAAGGCTATTTTAAGACTTTATATTGCAAACTGCTCCTGTCTACAGAGGATCATATGGCCACCCTAAACCCAAGTGCGCTGCTACTCTGAAGTGACTGAGGTATAAATTCAGTTCTGGATTACGTGCTCTGAAGTAAATTTTCCTTCAATTATGACAGAGAAGAAAACTTCTAAGATAGCTACCATGCATATATAAATAAAAAGTTGCCCAGTTTCTTAAACATGCAGGGTGTAGAGTACAGATTTAAATGCAAATGGAGGCAGATTGAGAAAGTAATAATGGTGCTAATCCAGGGAAACATTGCTTTGGGCTCCCATCTCACACTGGATGATTTTCATATTTGCTGAGCACCACAGGATACTTGTGGAGTTGGAAACACCAGGCTGCATGAGGCTGAGTATAAAGCTGTTTCAAAATAAGGACAAAGCCAGTAGGAAGCTGGGTAGAGAGCAAAAGAAGCCCTAAAAGCTTTGATGTGAGAAAAAAAGAAGAAAAAAGTAATAAACCCTTTAAAGAAAAACCGGCCCACAGCGTTCACTCAAAATCATGGGAGGACAGCTGGCAGATTAAGACACGAGAAAGGAGGGTGCATGAGACACTACCCCATTCCCAAGGCTATTTTAAGGATTGGTTTTCCCTATCCACCTCATACTTTCCCTTCTCCGGTAGAGTTTCCTTCTGTCTCCCACAAAAATTACCTGGGGTTTATACAGTCAGACCCTTTTTGATTGCCTTGGGTCTAATTCACACCTCCTAGGGATATTTCCAAAAAAGAGCTACAGTCCTAAAGAATAGGGGAGCTGCTGCAAAAAAGCACAGTTGTATTAACCATTTCAAGCCTCTTATCCTTGCAAAGCACCATTTAATTTTGGACTAGATTAGATCCACAGCTGAAGGGGTGCAGAGGTGCAGCTGAACGTCTCTTACAGGTAAAATAACATCCCTCTGTTCAACAGGTCCAACCCCACACAGACAAGGAAGACCCTGCTCCTCAGTTTGGATAAGGTCATGGTACAGCAGCTGACTGCTTTTCTCCATTTTAGAATTGCTCTCTGATGAGTCCTGGACAGCAGAGAGCGGGCAGTGTGAAATAACCCTCATTTACAAGAATATTTCATAGATGAGGAGTAAAGGCAGTGGTAGGGGAGGGGAGAAAATGCTGTGAGGGGCAGGATTAGTGCTAAAATTTCCTCCCTTCTATCAGCCCACAATGCAGCTGCATTCCCTGAAGACAGGGGTATATGTTTCACAAACAGTAAGATGTTTATTGGTAATTTCCTGTCTTATTCTTAACTGTAATATAGCGATCAAGGGACTTTAGGATAATACAGACTGTTAAAATAAAACCCTCAAAGATTTTCAGTGGCTCCCAGCCTGAGGGAATCTGTATTTCTGAAAGAGGATAGCAAACATAATAAGATGGGAAAAATAAGTCCTAACTACCTATGGGATTCTCTTTCATTAGATTTCCCTGATTTTATAGCCATTAGTGTCGTCCTGATGGGAATTTACTAATGAAAGTTCTCTCTATCAGCACACAGAACTATCAAAATTTCAGAATAAATTTCCAAGTTATCATGAAAACAGTAGTGATATTTTGGGCATGAGAATGTTTTATTTTGAGAGGAAAACATGGACATTTAACCATATTGAAAGAAGGGAGCAGCAGCATTTATTATTATTCATATTATTATTATTATGGCACAGCTTACAGCTTGCCTCCCTCTTGATGACCAATATAAATGCCAAGAGACAAAAATTATTGCCTCTAAAATGGTAGTTAAAAGCATATTCTTGGACCCTTTTTTTATTTTAATCACATGAAACTCTGTAGACTTTGCTGATGGCACAATACATCCTATTACACTTAGGTTGTAAAATTCTATGCTCTGCCTCAGAGAATTTATATCTCTGTATATTATGCCACCCCTCTCTCAGCTCTAGTAGGCACTGGGGGTAATAATCTTTAAGGACACAAGTACAGTGCCCCTGGCCTTCCCCTCAGACATGGAGAGCCTACATCCCTTTTTTTCCCCCCTGCACCCTAGGCAGCAAAAGAGATTCAAATTGAGGTATCCAAATTAATGAATACAAAACTTCACCCATCAAATCACAGACCATTAGACAAATAGATATTTCTTCAACTTCTGTGAGAGTTTCTCATTGTGCAAATTAATTTTTAGTCTGTTACCATTTTATTTTCAATTTGGCAGGAAATCACAGTGCCACGTTTTATTCGCTGAGGTCTGGTTGATTTAAAGCTTGCTAGGGGAGCTAGAAACACATTTTCTGAGATGATCCCAGGGTTTCAAAGGCGGTGAGAAAAAGAATTTAAATTAATTGCCATCTTCAGGAATCTTCTGTGCTCATCCAAGTCTTGTTCAAGTGCAAATTTCCTTCTTGCTCCTTTGCCAAAAATGATGCAAGGTATTTAATGAGCCAGTACAGAC
This sequence comes from Edolisoma coerulescens, assembly GCA_013397115.1. Classification (NCBI taxonomy): domain Eukaryota; kingdom Metazoa; phylum Chordata; class Aves; order Passeriformes; family Campephagidae; genus Edolisoma; species Edolisoma coerulescens. The sequence goes on from VWZW01004119.1 coordinate 1,426,385, forward strand.
TCTTAAGTTGGACCATGGTTTCAAGCAAAGAAACAGCCAAAACAAAGGAAGCCATATCGAAAGAAAAAGAACTGGATGGGCCAGTAGATTAAAGACAAAATTTAAAAACCCAGGGCATTAAACAGGCATTTGCAGCTCTAGCATAGAAGCTGCTGAAAGGCAGAGTGCTGAGATGAGTCCTGAGAATGGCAGGAGAGGTGGGTCTGTCAAACAGGGCTCGGCCAAGCTGCACTCCTGTTTGCAGGGTTCTCACATCTTGCAGGATTAGTTCAGCTCATACACCCAAAGATACCTTCTGACATGCTGAAAATATTCTTTGCTACTGCAAGTGTTGTATTATAAAGCCTTCCTCAAACTAGAAGGCTGTTAATCTACTCTGTTCATGTCAGCCTCTTGCCAGGCTGCTTCAATGCTTAGAAATGTATACATATATACATATACACGTTTAATTTCTAGCCTCAATTTATTAATTCCTTGTTTATATTTACTGTGCCAACATACTTTTCACATAAGTGGCTCCTTCCCTCCCCTACATTGATGCATCCACAGAGAACAATTTTTCTTTTCAGTCTTAATTTTACTCAACTCCAGTCCTCAAGACTTGCGTGCAGCAGGTTCCCTGCTCCCCAGTCGCCCTGCCAGCCCTTCACAAGAGCACAACTGGCTACAGCAGGCTCCCTTCTGCCTTAATTGTTCCACTTTAATGAGTTATTCAGATGAGAGAGACATTGCCTGCTGCAATGAGTATGCTCACACGCAGTAACGATTCTATAAAATATTTTAATTACTTAACCAATTCTGGCAGGGCAAAGGGGAAAACAAGGCACTGCAAAGCACCTCTTGGCCTTCCTCCAACCAAAAACCAACCTTGAAGTTCGGACTTTTAAAATATTGGGTTATTGGCTACTCTTGGCTAAACACAAGGGAACAACTCTTCATCCCCTCATAAGTCTTGGATTTAGCTGAAGTCATGACTGAACGATGAAGTCTCAAAGGCTCCTTTTTAATCCATACTAAGAATGCCAGTGGCTTGGATTTGTTGTTTTTACACGTTAGCATAAAAAACAGAGCCATGAGGGATACGGAGAGGAAGAATACAAAACCAGAGGAGGCGTGTGGGAGGCAGGTGTAGGAAGAGAGCGATAACCCACCAGTTACAGTGGAGGTGGGGGAAAGGACCTAAGCACTAAGAGGGAACACAACAAGAGGATTTTCCATGCTTTTCTCTCCCAGCTTTGCCCTAATGAGTTGCCATCACCACTTGGAGATAAAGCTACAGCTTGCCTGCCCTTGACCAGCGCTGGGTAATCTTCCTTTTCACTCTTGCCATTAACTACAAGCAGTGAAAGCCATTTAAATAGACTTGCAGCTCTTTGAGATGGGTCCCAAGACACAACAAACAGAAAATGCAATAAACCAATTTATAAGAAAGCCAGAATCTATACCATTGCTGACTTGATGGATGTACCTAATTTGCATGCCATTGCTTATATCCTTTCTACTTATTTATCTAAGCCAGAGCCACTACATCCCACACTGCCAACACACCAGCCATTGAGCAGGCTTCAGCTGGGAACAGCACCACCTTAGACTGGGTTTTGCAAAGGTGTCCTTGGTGACTGGAATAAAAGTACCCATTTCTGTACCTTCAGCCACCTATTCCTTTGCATTCCATCCACCACCTTCTCCAAGCATACACTGTTCTCAAAATTAGCTTGATCTTACCCTGGCTGTCTCAGTTGCTTTAGGTGCAGGATTTTATCCTGTTTCTTTGTTGATCTTAATTTGAGGGGTTTTGCTTAGCTGGTTCTTTGGTTTTGTTTTAGTTTTAATTTGTTTTTAAACTTTCTGATTTAAGGCTTTTGAGGCCAAGCTCTATTTTTGGCAAACAGCCTCTCTAGTTTTGTTCCCTCTCTTCCAGTGGCTAGAAATCAATGTTCAGCCATATTTCCCCCTTAGATACAGTTCCTGAAGGCACTTTTGATCTGAAGAAACACTGTCTACCCTTTTCTTCCAGGTTTTTATAGTCACTGAGGAAAAACTCATCCTTCACCGCAGCAAAGACAAACACAAGAATAGAAGTGAGGCAGTGAAAAGATACCGTGAAGGAGCTCAAATATGTTTGCAGTCCCAGTGCATCATTCTAAGAACATCATCTGACTTCTGCCTTCTGAAGGAGCTCAGCTGTTTCCCTGATAAGGTGGGATAACTGCACAGAAATGGACAGGGTTGCAATTTTTTCAAACAACTGGAGAGACTGCATTGTTGTGCTGACTGAATAACCAGAAGGAACGAGCGCTTCCCAAAGCTCCACTCATTCCCACTCCTTCTCAGCCTTCTTACCTATAAGAATACAGGTGATAAATAGGAAACAATAAACCATATTGATGAGCTCCCAGCATTCATACATTTACAAGTGGAAGAGCAGCCACAGAGTTTTCCCATTTGCATTGACAAGCTTCCATCCCGACCGCTCCTGCTGAAACAAGGCTGCCCACTTAGCAGAATTCATTTTTTCCTCTTCTGCCTCTCCATATTTCCTCTGCTCTTTCACCATGAAATCACATCTGCTCCACTCGTATCCCTCACCCCATAAAAGAGTTCATCTCTCACCCAGATCACTCATCTGGATGTTATTTTCCTTTCCCACCTCCAGTTCCCTGTTTTTTACTCATCATTTTCCTTACTCATCCCTGCTCCAGCTGCTCAGGCAGGTGCTGGAGATCTCAAAGCACAGACTCTTAATGGAAACAGAACACAATATTAAAAATACTAAATAAAGAGTAAAAAAAGCTTTTCCTTTCTCTTGTGTATTTTAAAAAGTTCCCCATTTGTTATGATGATCTCTCTCCTGCAATGTGCCCTTCTTTTATCCTGTCTCTTTTACATATAGGTTCATTCAGCAATGCTCGTGGCAATCCACACTCAGCTCCTTGCTGAGATGATACTGAGAAGACAGGAACGTTTCTTTCTAAATAAAATGAACTTGTCAGGCAGAGACTCTGTTTAAGAGGAGCCAAAAACCTGCCAGCCGTGGCAGCAGCATCACCTGCATTTGGTGCTATTTCAAGGGGGACTGCTTGTTGCAAGGCCTGCAGGGTGAATCGCACAGTTAAAAACACTAATTAGAAAATCACAGGGCCTGGAACCCCACCACATTCACCAGCAAGCAGCAGTGACCCAACAGGTTTGTGTGCCTCGTGTAGAAACACTGTTTATAAACACTGCTGGGTGGGGAGGGTTACACTGCACAGGTCCTCCAGGTGAGCCAAGCAGAGCCACCACACACAGCATGGATTAGCACAGCTGGAAGGGTCTGTTTGCCTGTTTTACTGCTCCTGCCTTTAAAAGAGAGATAAAGAGAGTGCTAGGGAAACACTGAATGTGTTTTACTCCCGGGCTGCAGTACTTTTAACACACTATTCTGCTGTTCAAGCAGTTCCAAGGAAGATGCCAAAATAAAGTGCTCCTGTGAAGCACAGGTTAGCATCTGGCACACCCTGCAGGGTACTCACGTTCGAGCCCACTTGTCCAGTTCCTCATCCAAGTAAGTTTTAACTTTTCTTGGCTGGAGCCCAAGAGAGTTCCCAACGAAGTACACACAGCTCTCCTCTCCGTTCACCAGGCTCAGGTCAGCTGTGGAGGGAAACCACAGAAACAAAATGCATGTGGGAGTGAGCACAGGAGGGTCCCAGAGCTCTGTCCATTCCCCATCCCCTGGGACATCACAGGCCCCACACGCAAACAGAGGTGTCACATCCTGACCTCTCTCCCAGAACATCACTCAGTAACCCTGCAAAGGATCTAAGGAGGACAGCAGACAATTTGCAAGCAATTATTCACCTTTTCCTCCTACAATTTTTGGGGGTGATAGGAGTTCAGGTGCCACTAAATCCCCAGCTCTCAGGGGCTGTATGAGAAGCAGCCACTTGCACTGATTTTACCAGGTCTGTAACCAACAGTGGGTAACCAGGGAGCATTTTCCCAACCAGGCTATCCACTTTTCTTCCACCACCAATATATGCCTACTCTGAGTCATGAAGATACTGGAATCATGCATTTAATAAAAGTTAGGACTAGGTCAATCTCTGTCTTTCATGGAAGTTCTCCCTGCCCAATTAAATCTCTATTCAGAAAGATGTAGTCATTGCACAGAATACTTTAAGGCAGTCTCAAAAGTTCTTGTCTTGTCAGCAAATGCTGTGGGCTGCACTTCATGTCATCGTCTGAGGAGGAGGAGGAAATCTATGTTGACAAATCCTTTCAATGATTAGGAGAAAAGCAAGGCGGTAGAAATTTATAAATAATAGCTCTAGTGAGGTTCTGAACAATCTAATTACCCTGTGTCATCATCTATCAATCCAAACACAGCCTTCTTCTGTTATTTCTCATGTTAGAGATGCTTGGAGGGACAAGTGATGGTGACCTTCTGGAAGCAGTAATTTGCATTCTTCCATACCCATACTTACAGTGCCCCAAAAGCTAATACCACATATAGGTTTGGTAAATATAATCAATATGCCTCAGAATAAAGATCAAATGAATGAGAGTGTTAAGATAGACTCTAAAAATGAACCATAAGATCCCAATTCAGTCTGTGAAAATTTTGTAAGGCCTGTAGAAAAACAGCCGGGAAAAGGTTTCTTACTCCCTTTTGCACTAACAGTCACCAATTGCATTGAACTTCCCCAGAAACACATTTTTCAGGAGTATAGACAACTTGGGTAATTTCTTAATTAAAGTTTTAGAGGCTTTTAAAAAGCATAAGTCAGGGAGCAATCTCAGCCTAATCTGTTTTGCAGACACCATGCCTGTTTTTCATCTCCATTGTAATATGAATGAAAACAGAGAGGCATAAATATCATCCATGCCCCCAAATTGATTCTATTAACAGTTCTTTTCCTACCAAGAAACACAATAACGCTGTCCCACTGGAGTTTGAGAGAAGGATCTTTGCTCAAGAATTTGGAGCTCAATCTCACTGATAGTCACCAAGCAGTGAGGAATTATAAGCAAGCCAGCTTTTCTTACACCACAATCCTTTCTAAATAAAAACATCTCTTGTTCACTGTTGGATAGATAGGGGATTACCTTTTTGATAAAGTGTATTTGAACATTTTTATACCTGTTCCTTTGGATATTATTTTTGTGGTGTGTTCTCAACTCTGAATATGGATGAACTTTTTTCCTTTTGACTGCCGTGTCTCTACTTCCCCCTCTCTGACATCACTAAAGACTCATTTTGGACCATTGTTGCTTGTTTTTATCACCATCTTTGTAATTTCTCCTGATCACCACCCCCTCGTGCTCCAACAACTTCCCATTCACTGTGATATTCTTAAGAATAATACAGTTTTTTCCCCAAGGCTAGCACTTGTCTTTCCCCAAATTACATTTATTTCTCATGGTATTGGCCCTATTAATTTCTGGAGGAGCTGTGATTTGAAACATATATTGAAATATTCTAACAGGAAATAAACACAATTCAGGAAATAAAGGCAAAGAAAAAAAGAAATAATTACTGAAATATGTTCTTAGAGTAGCCTGGATCAAAAAATACATTTACATTAAGATTAATTAAATATATTATATATTCACACACCTACTCAGATTCATGCAAACTGGTCAAATCTAATCACATACATTATTTTGCATACTAATGATACTCATTAATCTATATTAAAGAAGCACTTCTATACCTATTAAACATAAAAGGAAAAGCAAGTTTATTGTCAGAAATATTCAGTCCAAACAAAAGGCAAAAATATAATGGGTTTATTAATCAGAAAGGAAGGATTAAATCTGCTTATACTTATCTGAGCTCTGTCCTTAGCTGAAGGATAAAGGATCATCTTTCACACCTGCCTGTACCCCCCTCACCAGCCCTCCAAAGAGCCAGGTTTTTATGATTAACCGCTACCTTTAACCATTTCTTCTGGGAAATACAGCTCAACGCTTTCACTCCGGGGCATCTTTTTATTCCCAAGAAACCCAAATGATGCCCTACTCTTTCAAAAGGTGACAAAGCACATGCCATAGCCTCAATCAGATGGGTGATTAGGTGCCCAACTGCAATCCAGTCATTCCTGCCTGCTCCCTGCAGTGCCGAAGAGAGCATTAAAGCGACTTTATTGTCAGCTCAGAGAAGAGCAAGGGGATCCAAACATTTCTCTAAACCTTCTGCTGTCATCTTTTCCTCATTTGCTCACCTGAGCCTCGTCCCTCGTGCTTGCATGTAAAACCTCAGAGATTTGCAGGGAGTTAGGCTGCTACTGGTTTCCTGTTGATTGATACAACAAATAAACAGCTCTGACAGTTTGTAACTTCATAACTAAATTAAACTATTATAATGACTTCCTAAATATTTTCCTGTACGTCATCTTACAGTTGTCTCCTATGGATGTTCTCATCTGCTTCTTGTAAGGTTTCGTTTTAAAGCCTCATTGTAATGTTTTATGTAAATATATAAAGAATATTTGATGGCTAATATCTGTAATGACATTTATCTTCAGGAATGCGTTATCTGGCATCCACTCATGAGCGCAGATAAATGTCATGGCAGATCTGTCTCTGTGGTATAGACACACAATGCAAATATATATAGATATATATTTACACCCCTGCTGTTCTTCAGCAGGGAAGCTGTCCATGATGACAGCTGAAGCACAGAAAAGAAGGACAGGAAAAAAAGGAGAGGGAAAAACCCCTCAATTTATGAACACCAGAATAGTGGGTTCCCTGTGCTTTTCAGCTGGTGCTACTTTTTACATTGTTTATCTTCACTAAAACATATATATCCACAGCCTCAGGACTAAATATTATTGTAGCTACAGGGGGAAATCCCACATCAGCAGTCTATGGGTCTAAATATTGTGGTAATTGAAAACCAAACAACAGAGGGTGTTGGAAGGGAAGAAACCAAAACAGTCACATGGGTATCAAAACCTCTGCCTACTTCCCAGAAGATTCTTTAATCTGAAGCCACTACAACAGTACTCTGAGAAGTGACCTTTGATACATTTGACATTCTGCAGTCAAAGATCCAGCTACTCCTACTTGGGCTGGATTCCAGCAGCGTGGCCAGGTGAAGGGAGGCAGCACCACTGCCGTGGGATCTGTGTTCCAGCATCTTTCCGGCTCTGGTGGCACATTTGCAGCACCACGGTGGCAGCTGAAGGAGCTTTGAGTACAGAACATTCAAATATCCAAATAAAGAGGGATTTAGCAAACTCTCTTAAGAGACCAGGGTAAAAAAAAACTAAAAAGGAAAATCACAGAGGCATGGAGGAAGCACAATAGTTTAAATATTTGCTAAGTGTCCAGTCCTGCTCTGAATAATAGAAACAGCACAACTCAAGGATTTGAATGTGGAGAAAAACAAGCCAATGCCACCAGAACATAGAAAACTAAGATTTATCATTCCTGTGTCCTAAGGGCAGGAGCAGACAGCTTTCCCAGCACTCATCTTTGCTCAGCAGGAAGATACTGAAGACAGAGACAGTTTCAAAAGATGTCCTGGAATTCAGATTATTGACACCATTTTCTATCACAGTTTCTTACTGGACACACTTTGGTGAATGCACCTGTAATTTCTCATTTACCATCAGTACTGTTCCTTTCAGAAAATCCTATCTGATTTACTGGAAAATGGGAAAAAAAAAAAAAAAGCAAGAAAGTTCTGTCACATTTTTTCAGTTGATTTTCAGTAGATGCATTTTTCCAAGGCAGGAAAGGAGGAGAGTGACTATGCCTATTTGTTTTCACCATCTAAGGAAATAATGTGCCATTTCTCCAGTGTGCAGTGACCAGGGCCTGCAGAGCCAGCACAGCTTTTGCTCTCCGTGTAACTGAGATGAAAATAAAGCCAGACAGGACTTGGGAAGCAGGAGAAGAGGCCAGGACCTTGCTGCCTCCGCAGGTGGCTGCTCCCACCAGGTTTTCCTGCATAAGTGTGGCTAAACATGGTGGTTATTGCAGGTATCAAAAAAAAAATGTGGAGTTGGTTTTAAGTTTTGGTGGGCTGGGAGTGCTAATCCGAAGCAAATGCTTCCCTCTCAGCCCATCACCCCCCTTTCCACCCCTCCTGCCTCCACACCAAGCCCTCCCCACGGCCAGACATGCCACAGGCTCCTCAAAACAACCTATGGAATGGGAAAGAAGCAGAAAAACGTCCAGAACAATTTTACATAGCTACACTGAAGTCAGGTGCTATCTATTTTTAGGCGATTCATGAGGAAAGTGGAAAATATCTTCAAATAAAAGGCTTCATTATTAATTATTTGCTCAGATCAATTATTTGTACCAAGGCACAGACTTCCATTTGGCCTCAGTGAGAAAATAGCTCCACCACCAGCAATAAGACATAAATGTTCACATAATATATATACTGTCTCTTTCATTAACTAAAATAATTGTAACTAGACAGATAATACCAAACTGAATCACACCAAGGAAGCAACTGCTCTGAACTACCCCAAGCGACGTTGCCGTTTCGAGCCATTAGACAGAAAAGCTCCTGCCTATAATTTTCAATCAGTCACTGCATTGTTCAAAGCTGCTGACTGACAGCACAAGCACCACGTGAGTACTGTATCCTCACATTTGATTCAGGATGGGAATGAGAGCACAGAACTTTCGGTGCTAGAATAAGCTGATGGATTGATTTAGCAACAGCAGGGACATTCTGTGCTCAGATATGACTACAATTGCTGAATTATCTCATAAGTGATGATGATTTCCAAAGACTTGTGATAAACACATGCAGAAGATGTGAAGCCCAGCCCTTTTCCCCTCCCTCACAACAATTATAATTCTCACTTGGAGGCAGATCCTTGACTTTGGGGATACAGAAACATTCCCGAAGATGCTTTAACTCATCTTTTTCATCTAAGTGGAAAGCGAGTTTTTCGTCCGTGGGACTGCATCCGAGCTGCAAGGCAGTTTGTTCCAAAATGCTTGCTGGGAGCGCAGGAGAAGATGGATCCATTTTCAGGTCATTCAATTTCACCTGAAAATCAGAAATGCTGGTTTAGCTTCTGCAGTTTGCATAGTCACGAGTGGCTGATAAGCAGCCACTAAAGCTGCATCATTCAGAACCTAAACTTACTTGATTTAAAGCTTTTAAAAAGTGAAGTGTCTGAATAGAATGGCAAACCCGATCAAGTATTTCCAAGGCAACATATTGTTGTAACCCCCAAAGGCTTTTTTCTTCCCCTTCTATAGATACAAAGCTCTTCCCGTTTTAGGCTTTATCAGCCTCTTCTAAGTTCTCTCGCCAGACTGACAGCAGCTCCACACGCTGGAGTGTCACTCACAGTTTGGAGATGTCAAAGCCAGAGGCAGAATTATTGTTTCTGCAGTCTGAGCTCCTAAGAATAGCAGGTGCACAGATGCACTGAAGTTGTTTCCAGGCTGTGCAATGTTCAGCCCCTTTCAGCATTTTTTGCCTCAAAACTTGGAGGGGATGTTTGTGTACAGCCGTGCTCATGTGCAAGGGCAGAGCAGGCAGGATGCAGGTGTCAGGCAAAGACAGCTTTCAAGATCAGGGCCTTGAATTAATATTTCCTTTTAGCTACACCAAGTATCCTGCTGGTTTAGTTCTGTTTCTCCTGGGAAAGGAGAGAAGCTCAAGCGAAATCAGAAATAGGACAGACCATGGATTCTAAGAGAACACCCAAAATTAACTGCAAAATTTACAAGCTCATTGATCTTGGTATGAAAACAGTCCTGTAACTGTAATGCTCAGAGACACCACTGTGGTCCAGACAGCACTTGTGCACTTGGCTTTACAGTTGGCAAAGAAGGTTTGCAACACATACTCTGCACTTTTGGGCGAGGCTTCGCTGCCGTGTTTTGTGGCAGCAGGCATACAAGAGGCTCAGTGAGGCGCTTGGGGGCTGCCCCAGTTTAGAGAAATGTGTAGTTACACCATACAACGTTCTCTGCCTTTTTAACATCCCCAAGAGTCTTGGTGCAAGGGAACACTCAAGGGGATAGGCTGAAACAGGACGGATTAGCACATGACATGCAGCACATGGCCACTGGAGAATATCGCTTTTTCTCTCTGTTTGAGAAAGAAAGCTCTTTAAGCACATATCTTCCATAAGCTCTCATTTCTTAAAGCCAAAATATCCTACATGCAGTTATCCAGAAACAAGCTGTGGATAGAACAACAGATGACTATTGAGAGGAGCTTTATCAACACATATGGGAAGGACAACGGTTGGCATTTAAATATAAACCCCTAAACAGCACAGCCTCCTTAGTGCCAGTTAACCCAAACCTGTTTATACTCTGGCCAAATGGCCAGCATGATGCTACTTACCTACTTTAATCTGCTATCATTTGGTTTATGATGAGAACATAATCTTTTTCCCCTCCAGACTTGATATCTTACACAGTAACCACTTTTCCCCTCCCACCAGCATGCAGAGTTAAAAAAAAAAAAAAAATACCAGCAGAGTTCTTTAAAACAACAGTTTTCATTTAGCTAATGTTCACCCTCCCCTGGGAGTTATTGGAGACATCCTATTTTTATGCTGTCTCCACACAGGTTGTTCACACTTCCTCATTGTCGCCAAATTTATCATTCCCACTCATTCGCCCTAAACATCCTTTGTGTCATAAAAAGGAAAATAAAATGGCAAAAATGTTTTGGGGGAAAAAAAGATATTTCAGCATCCTGGTTTTCAGAATGTTTTTCAACGTTTCTAGGAGGCAGAGGGCTACAACCAGACTGGTAGCTGGGTGTGATGCTCAAGTGGCCAAGCTGGTTGGGGTCACAAAGGGCTGCCACCCCACTGAAAGCCCTGAAGAAGGTGTGACGAGGCTCCCTGTGCCCCACAGAGCTGCTCCTCAGTTCCTCCACAGCTGAGCAGCAGATCCAAGACCTCTGTTCCCTGCTGGGGTCTCAGTAACAGATGTGCTTTTTGGCAGGTCAGAAGAGCATCGACCTTCTGCACCTGATTTGGCAGACAGCAGGGAGGATGGCTTAGGGATCTCTATTGCCTCCAGGAGATGTTGTGAACCACGAGAAAAGCAAGTTATGTTCACAGACACCATGGCCATCACCAATACAAGCACCTCACCGTAATCTACAGACACTGCAAAGTAACTTAAGTTTCACTTCTCCAAATTACAAATGTTAAGAACCCATGGGCTTAACCAGTAAATGAGGGCTAATTTCCAAGCAACACTTGGATCAGCATCTGGAAAGCAGAACTAGTTTTTGTTTCCAAAGGCTTGTTTATTTGATTTACAATTTCAGCATGGATGTCCTGATCCCATTATCAAAGCATGTCCAGCCCATACATAATAAAGATATAGTTCTCTATTTTTAATAATGAGTACTTAATGCAAATTATGTTAAAAAATCTTTAGATGAGGGGCTGAAAACTATGTCTCCCTGACTGTCTCCCCCTAGGTAAAGAACCACGCAGTTGCCTATGCAATATTTTCTGTACAATCTCCTTCCCACTCCTGTATTTTTTTTTTTTATTATTATCATTTTTGTTTTGCTCCCAGGTGCCACAGCTCCTGAAGTAAGTTAAGGAGCCTTTTCAGCTCTCTAAACAGATGAGTCGTGAGTTAAGAACATTTGTTCAGTGATGCTCAGCCCCCCATGGTGCCTGGAAAGGGGACCATGGAGCTTTAGTATTGCCATCACCTCTGTCCTCTTCTGAAAACAGCCCAAAGGAAGTTTGGGAGCCTCCAGGATTCATCTTCTGGAACCACTGAGGTAATTGCTCTGAAACTTGTGACCAGGAGGTGGACAATAAGGGTGCTTGAAGGACTATTTGATGTTATAACCAAACTCTTCTCTTCCAGCCTGTAGATTCCCTGCTCTACACCACGTGAACACAGCACAGCATCCCACTATTTATCTTACCAGTCACCATTTTTCAGCAAGGACACCCAGTTATTACAGTGGATTAATGGCCATCATATCCCAGGTCATCCACTGACCTGCCTGGCAAGCACTGATGGGTTTTGTTTCCATTTGAGGCCTGACCCAAACCCCACTGAAGTCAATAGGTGTCTCTATTACAGACAGCAGCTCCTGGTTCAGGCTTTTGGTTCCCTGTCATTGCTGTATCTGATCAATGACTTACATTTATTGGGATTCTCACTGATATTAGATTTTGACAGCAAATATAATATTAAGTACAAAGATCTAGAAGTTAAAAATGATTAAGTGCTCAGACGTATCTGATCTAATACAAACATTATGAAATAAGATAAAACTATTAAAATAAAATCGATCAAAATCTTATTGAGGAATGAGATCCCAGAGATCCGGTTCTGAGACCAGCATAAGAAAGTACTTTTGTCCTTTGAGTGGGAATTAGGCTTCATGGAGAGGAATACCAGAATTGTTAGAGGTTGGGTTTCCCCCCTCCCCTTTACTCTGACTGACATTATTGAATATTTTATTTTCAGAATAGAGTCCTGTGCAATTATTTTACAATAATTCATGAGTCATTTGTTGTTTTCTACATGTAGAGCAAACACGTTTGTATAAGAACAGCACGCCTTTATCTCCTTGTAACTGACAACAATATTCAGTAACCTCTTCCAACTATAATTCAGACCTATCAGAGCAAAATGCATTTCCCACTTTGGTAAACATGGCTCTTTACCAGGATTTTTTTTTTTTTCATACAGGTTAGAGAAAAAAATATTTTAAGAGAAACAATTTTTCTCCACCACCTACTCTATAAAAAAGGCATTCAGGTGTTTTCATATATTCCCAGAATGCTTTGGGTTGGAAGGGACCTTAAAGATCATTTTGTTCCAACCCCTGCCATGGGCAGGGACAGCTTCACTAGATCAGGTTTTCTTCTTTCTTTCCTTGAAACTTTATTGCAGTTTTTGACTTGACAGATGACATGAAGTCAGTATATTTTTACCTTTTTTTTTTTTTTCTCCTTTCTTGGCCCTTTTGACTCTTCCACAGGACTTGCTTGTACTACACCCTGGTTCAATGTAAAACCTCAGCTATGACTGTAGGAAATCTTTCATATTCAAAAAGGTCACATGCAACTTAAGAAAACAGTCATTTTTTCCATATTTTAACAGCACAGACATTGGCCCCTACTACTTATTTCCCATTTTAAAACTATGAAAGACAATGGATGAGAATTAGTCAAGCACAAGTGACGCAAATGTCTGGATGATTATTTCAGTTTTGTCCTTTATGCATAATTTACTGACTAAATAAAACAAAAAAGTGTGAATATTAGCAAGTCATCTTAGCAAACCTTCTCAGGAAGGTCCATTAGGCTTAATTATAAAATAATAATTCGTCCTGTTTTAGATCCACTTGTATCTTTATGGATCTCCCCTCTGTCTTGATGTCTTTGTCAAAAAAAAAAAAAAGTAAAGTTCCGTTAACCCTCCCCTTAAACATTTTCTTTAAATATTCCAAGATGTTACTCACAGTCTTCCTACCCAGCACAGTGCTGACAGGCACACAAAGAATCCCTACTTTATGCTGTATCTACGCCCTCAGAGGAAAAAGGGTTTGTCATGGAAATAGCCCGTGCTGCACTTTCTGCCCTCCAATAGCTGCTCTCCAGGTCGCTAAACACCGCGCAGCCCACAGACCTTTGATATGTTGAGGCTGGTGTCCAAATGAGCCCTTTGGGAAGGAAAACTGGGGGTGTGCACACATGTGAGTGGGGAAGTGTGCAGCACGGGTCCAGGCTGACAAAATACACCCACTGAAAGCACCAATAGCACCATAATTGAGGTTGGTTTAGAAAACAAACAAAAGAGGAACTCCAGAATTGAGCAGCGTGTAAGGGCTGATTCTTTTCCCATCTTTACACCAAAGCAAAATTGCTTCGGTTGAATATGGTTTTGCAGAAGGAAGTTTCTAAAACAGAGCAGCCCAAAGCATCACACAGCTTAGATTACTTCAGGTTAAATGCACTTCAGTGAATTTGTTTAAATTACTGAACTGGAGAGAAAGAAAAATCTAAATATTCATAACATCCCCAAGAACAGACACGCCGCAGCAACCACCACTGTATAATTAAATAAGTTATACAGCACAGTGTCACAGCTGCAGCAAGGGAATGTGACAGGGAGGAATTATAATAAACTCAGTTACTTAGAGTAATTTAGGCACTTATTGACCTTCATGTCAAGAAGCTCTGTGGTGCTAAAAGTAATTTTACATAGAAAACTCATCTTTTCTCCTCTACAGTGAAACCACGTTACCCTGCGGTCAGCAGCCGTTCCTGGGAGAGGGTGATGAAACTCCTGAGCAAATACTCATTGTTGCATGAAGAAACAGCCACAGTCAGGTGCCTGGTTCCCCAGACTCTGACCCCACCAGCCACGTAATCTCCGAGTTAACCAAAAACCAGGCGTGTACATAATTATTTCTTTTATTATTATCTTTTCCTTTGTCACCGTGGTGAAATTTAAAGCTCTGATTAAATTCAGAAGGCACCCCTCTTCCATATGGGCATGGGAAAACAAACACGGTTGTAATGAAAGTGGTTTTAGACCAAACTCTTTCACTTTCGTGAAGGAGATAATCAATAGCAGAACAGCAAGAAGCCAGTTGTGTTTGCAACCACGTGGCAGAGGGAGTGGTGGGAATTTACACGGAATGCAGATTTTCCAGAGTGGAAAACAGCAGAAGAATTAAAGGTGAAATTAGGAAAGAACAGAGTTGATATCTCTCTTTGCTCTCTATAAACATTATCTCAAACTGGCCACGTGTTTGCTCAATCCCCTCCATTCAATCTTGAGTGACACCCCTTCCTACACACAGCTAGAACACAGGAATATGGAACACGAAAAATTGTTTCTATTCTGCCTCTGAAGCTTCAGAGAATGGTAAGAAAAAATAAAAAGAAAAACCTCAAAAAAATATAATGCAACAGTGAGGAAAGATATAGGGGCAGGAGGGTCAGAATTGTGGACTAACAAAGTAATTCAGAGATACCTCTCCATCCTGGAGTTCTGTGTGCCCAGATCCCTGCAGTAATGCTTGTTTATTATCTGGTCTTTCCATTCTCAGTAAGCACCAATAGATGTGACACTCTTGAACTATAACATTTCATCTTCTTTGCTAGAAAAAAGCCCAACAAAACAACCACACAGAGCACTTAATATTGACCTAAAACAGAGCTGACCTCTATCCATCAGTTCCTGTAGTATCATTGCCCTCTTTTGCACTCTCAAATGACTTTTTCTGGGGCTTCCCACTAACTCAGCTTGTTTACTCCACCAGCAAGACAATGGGACTGCTGCTCAAGAAACTTTATCCCACCAGGAATCTGGTCTGAGAAAGCAGGAGATTGGGGCACTTCAGCTACTGCGAAGCAAAAGGGATCCAAAGTCAAACTCGGCCCGAAAGGGTATTTAGTTCTTGTTTGGTTGGCCATTTAGGTCAAACCAAGCTGAAATACACAGCAACTTTTCAATTTTCCTTTGGAAATAAAACTACACAAACAGTGGAGTGAAAATTTTCCCACTGCATTTCCCTTTGAATGAGCATCATGCGTTTTAACCTTGATTGCCAATGGTGGCAGGAAAGCAGCTGTGCTGGCAAAGGCCATATGTTTGCAGACTTTTATGAGAATTGGAATATTGACCCCTTCTTCCCAGCTATTCTTCTCAGCCCTTCTGATGGAATGAAAGAAAAACAGACACAAAAACATTTGGCCCTAAATTCAAGGCTCAAACATCAGCAAATGTATAGCCTAGATACCTTCTTGTGGCTTCAGAACAAGTAAAATGGTCTGGGTTTTTTTTTTTCCTGTGTCGCTACGAAGCAGCCAGAGGACAGGAAGAGGAGAAGGAGCTGCTGTAAGTTACAGCAAGACCAATGTACAAGGGAGTGAGGCCCCACGAGATGGCCAAAGTCCCAGTGGGCACAGGCTGATGTGGCAGAGAGCAGAGAATGCAACCGGGGGCAGCTCAGCCCTCACGGTCTCAAAGGAGCTGTTAGGAGAGCAATGGGAAAGCAAGGACATCAGACAGTCTAGAGAAGGAAAAAGAAGAAAAAAAGGAGCTCTCCATGTCTGTGACTAAGGGCTGTGTGGGGTAGGTGGGGCAGAGGAGGGATTGAGGTGTGGGCAGGAAAACACATCTCCCGCACCTACAGCTTCTTTACCTCATAACCCCACTGAGCCACGCACTGCCAGCCACACCCACGAGTGTGCTGGTGCTGCTTCATCTCAGCCTGCACCCCAATTATTTGCTGTGCCCATCTGCCTTCCATCACTGCCACTCCCAGGCTGACCAGGGACCACTCAAGCCCCATGGGAGCCTTGTCCCTTGACTGGAAGAAACCGTGTGAGTTTTTCCACAGAAACACCAGTAAAAGCTGTAACAAATCAATTTGACAAAACATGTGCCTTCTTCTGAAGACATGTGACAACAACAAATAACCAAGGGCACCCTAAAGCAAACTCAGCCCATGCCAGAGGGGTTGCCAGGACACTGGCTCCACCAGGTCATGAAAGCTTGCCTCGGCACTGCTAGCCCTGAGCCTTCTTGCTGTCAAGAGGGTAAAATGATCCAGCAAAGAAAGAAGAATTCTCTTTAACAGGAATAGGCAAGTCTTACCCAGAATGAGACAGCTTGGAAGGCCCTCAGGCGGGAAAACTGTGGCTCTTACAGTCAGAAGAGGAGCAGCAAAGCAGTGATGTGTCCGAGCAGCCCACACTGCACCTGCAGCACAGAGCTCTGCTCAGGCACAGATGCTCAGAAAAACCGAGATAGTCTGGATTTACAAGGCAGGCCCCACAGCTATTTTTTAAAGCATGCCATCTGCACCTTGTGATGGCACGATGCATTTCACCTCAGGCTTCACAGCAATCGCTGGGTAAACAACAGCATAAAACCTTTGGTCTCCTCCCTGCTGAGCTTGCTAGAACAACTTTCTTATCACTTTTGTTTTCTCCCCACTCCATCAACACCCCTGCTCTACCTAAAAACCCCTCTGTTACCTCAGGTCCCATTTAAACCCTGTGTGATGAGGATGCCCTACACCTGCCCTCACTTAACTGGTTCCCCTCCCTCCCTCTCAGACTCCAGGGAGTTGCTTTTTCATTCTGAAGTGATTTGAAAGGAATATGTATATTTGGCCTATTTGCAGGAGTGGATTGCTCTGGTTGTCTGATTTTAACTTTTGGTCTTCTGATTAAGACTGAAAAACCCTCACTCAGTCCATTAAACTTTACTTTATAGAGACTTAACTCCCTATAATGATGATCCAGTGTTTATTTCTTTTATTTATTTATGAAGCAGTCATTAGTAGCTCCTGATAAATAATTAACTGCCCTTTGAGTAGCCAAAACGAGCTCCTGAAATCTTCCTCCTTGTCTGAATGGATTTTCCCTATTTTCTTTTCAGTCAGACTGTTAGGCACATCTCCCTAAATACATATGGGTTTCTCCTGTTATGCGACCTGCTTCTGATATTGTTTTTCTTCAGGCTCTGTATCAGTTATCATTTTCATTTCTTTCTGAGTCATTAAACATAATATTTGTCCTTTAAAATCTATTCTCAAAGCAATGCCTCTATGAAAAAAAAAATCATAGAAATAAGAAATTATTTACTTTTCTGCAGTAACATTTAAGGAGAGCTATTGCACCACTGCACTGATAGTAGTAATATCCAGAGAGGGACAATAAGAGAATGAGAGTCAAGTGGTTTCCACATAAAGGAAACAAGAGCAGTAACTCCCCATGGCTCTGATAACTCCATGGTAGCTGCAACAGCAGGAGAACACATTTTGAATAGATGAAATTTCCTTGTGTCTCTCCAAGTTAGCTGCTGCTAATAAAAGATTACTGTATCTCAGGTGCCCTCACCTGCATTTCCAGGCTGGATGCAAACACACACACATCTTTTTTTCCTCTTGCTATAAGGAATGGGTTGATCTTAATGTTTTGCAAAGAACAAGAGATTTCCTCTGCCTCTGGTTAAATATTTGGTCTCAATGTTTGCTCTGGACAGCAAGGACATTTCCAGTGGTTTTTACCAAAGGCAGGGACAGGAGGGGGAATGTGCCTGTCCTTCCTGAGGGAGGAGTACGGGGATGGCCCAGGGGGTATTTGAGATACTGCAAGAAAAATGCGGGACCTGGCACCCCCTTTTCTCCTGGCACCCCCTTTTCTCATGGCAGCTGCTCTCTATGGTTTTTAAATTTTTAAAAATCTGAGTGCCTTGGGGGTGGATTTCCAGAAAACCTCCTAATTATTCTTTCTGCAAGGTCCTCTCAAAGGTCTCTGTGTGTCAGATGTGGCCTCTTTCTATCTAGCCACGGTTTCCTCACCCCCCAGTGACCGGCTGTGTGTCCAGATCTCACAGAACAACACAACTCCCTGCTTCTCATCTGCTTGTAGCACATTTCCTGCCTGTGGTCACAGAGCTTCTGAGAAAGGGGAAATCAGACACCAGCTACAAGCCAGATGCAATGGGATAACAACAACACCTCACTGAGAGGCTTCCCACAGCACCAGAACTTTCCTTTTGTCCTAAATGTTTGTGTACCGTGTCTTTTATGATGCTCTTCACACCATTGCAGGCTGACAAATAGCTGAGGACATGAACTGAGGCAGGTAGACAAACAACCCCGGTGCCTTTTCCCTCCTTCCCCTGCCCCTTGTTTGCAGCTCCATAAAAGTGAATGCACTTCACACTTTTCACCCTTGTTTTTGCACTTCACACTTTTCNCAAATGCCACACGTAGCACAGTACAGACTAATGAAGCATCAGGTGGATCTGGACCCTCCAAAAGCTGGAATTGCAAGGCTGGGCTCTGCCTGATTTAAAGAGCTGTTCTGGATGGCCTGGAAGGAGCAGGGGAACAAACAGCACATCAAGGATGGGGACAGGCAGCAAAGTGGCATGTGACACTCGAGGGAGGCCAGCATGGCTTAGGAAGGGGATACAGTCACAGACATCCTGTGATAAGAAACTCATTCTGCTGCTTTCTCTCCGAGCGGGTTTAAGAGCACACACACACAGAAACAGGGGCANTTGCAGGCTGACAAATAGCTGAGGACATGAACTGAGGCAGGTAGACAAACAACCCCGGTGCCTTTTCCCTCCTTCCCCTGCCCCTTGTTTGCAGCTCCATAAAAGTGAATGCACTTCACACTTTTCACCCTTGTTTTTGCACTTCACACTTTTCACCCTTGTTTTTAAGCTCTTGCAGCAGTCACCAGCCGGAACAAGGCTCAGGGAGGGGAGAAGGAAGAAAAGGCAGGACAGAAAATAACAAGCTGAGCTTGTACTACACGTGGGCAGCATGAAAAATAAAGTAAAATAAAATAAAATAACATATAATAAAATAAAATAAAATAAAATAAAATAAAATAAANCATGGCTTAGGAAGGGGATACAGTCACAGACATCCTGTGATAAGAAACTCATTCTGCAGCTTTCTCTCCGAGCGGGTTTAAGAGCACACACACACAGAAACAGGGGCACATCTCCTTGGCAAAGCTGAAAATCCTGGAAAACACCCTAATGCCGAATAACACGAGAAAAGCAACGAGCTTTAAGGCCGCCAGGGCACAGCACGGCTCTTGCAAGCAAGAGGAGAAAACCTCGTGCCCTGTTCACAAACGCAGCGGGCTGCACGGGAGCGACACATCGGTACCAAACTCTGTCTAGAAGAACAAACACAGGTTCTTGTGCTGCTCGGAGGAGCCTTTTGCTGTCCACACACTCACTCCTCCTTTCCCCAGCCCCAGAGCCGAACCTCCCAGCCCTCCCTAAGCACAGATTTTATCTTCGTTTGATTCACTAATAAACTGATTAGGCAGCAAATCAGCCCACAAACCGGCCAAGGTCTAAACGGAGCTTTAGCCAATGCTTAACTTCCTATTGATATTTATAATCCCCGAATAACCCTTTGTTTGCCCCCTCCCTGGTTCCAGGCTGTGACTCAGCAGTCGCAGGGCTCCATCAGTATTCCCAGAGCGTTTCTTTTCCACTGACTGTCTCCCCTGTGCTGTGATCAGACCTATCAGGATGTGGTGAATTGCTCCGAGGAAGGTTACAGGTCTCCGTAGGGACTGCTCATGATCTTTGAAAAGTGCATTTCCCTCTAGCAAGCTGTAAATGCTTAGGAGAGTTGCTAAAGATCACTCAAAATAGATTATTGAAGGCTTTGATGCCGTACTCTCATTTTGTGTTATCATATACTTAAAGTATATTAAAAGATTCCCTAAATACCAAGTGCATTTGCCTCGAAGAGATTTGTGTTTTCCAAAGCCAGAAGAAAATATCTTTGTGTCATTCCAGGATATGTAATGCTTTTTCTGCTATTCTGCAGAATGGATTTTAAGTGTTTGACAGTGTTTTTTTGGGTTTTTTCATTCTTTTTTCCCTTCCCCCAGCACCACTGACTGTTGTGATAGACTTTAGTTAACTTCTTTGGATTGTTTTTTGCCTCGCTAACGGTCCGCAGTCAAAATGAAAAATAAGAACCTTCTGGATCCTGCCTTGATAAGGTCAGACTGCAGAATTTTTCTTTCCAGCAATTTAGCCAGGATCTCTCCTTCCAGAATACATTTACTTGGTAATAAACATCTCCAGACAGCCGGGCTGTACAGACTGGAAACAATTAAGCCAAAATTGGGGAAAGCAGCACATGAATAAGTATTTCACTTTTAATGAAATTAGATTGAAATTTTCGGGAGCAAAGGAAATAACAACATTTCCAATTTGTATTAATTAGATAGTTGTAAAAACCTGTGCTCATGCAAGTACCTTATGCATATTTTAATATCAAACTATAGAGAAAATGTGCTGGGTAATCGCAAGCCTTTGGTGCTGTCGTGCTGTGGTCAAGCATCAGACACACATAAATATTTGGGGCACATAATTCAATATGTAGTAGGAAAAACAAAGAATTTTAGCCATATTTCTTTGACCTTACAAAAGGGAGTCTGCTAAGCAACAGGTTAGAAGGGTTTGTCTAACTAAAGCAGAATAAGATTAAAACACAGCTTATTCCAGAAATGAATTAACAATTTATGAAAAGCCTCATCTCTCAGGTACACGATGAAACAAATGTGTAGCTGTCCCAACTTGTTAGAGATCCAAGTAAAATTCCTTTGTAACAACACAGAGTTTTTCTACCATCACGAACACTTCACCAGATCCTAAATTCCACAGTTTTCCAATTTTTGCATAAAGGCACCTACCACTAAGGCATCATGCACTTAATTGCAAATCCACCACCTGTTTACGTGCAGTAAGAGAACAAAAAGCATCTGTTCTGTTATTTTTAATTAGGTTATCCTCCTACACCTCCTCTGTCCAACATCCTTAAACAGTTTAGATGTAAATTCTTAAATAATTTAGAACCGAAAAATTACAGATCATGTTTGTGACATCATTTGCTGTGGTTTTCTCAAGAGTCTCAAAACTGATACAAAACCAAACTTGGTTTTAGAAAGAACTATTTTTTTTTTTTTTTAGCTTGGAAAGTTCACAGCATTTTCCAGAGGAATTAATGAACATTGCTAATAGCTTGATCCTAGTTATAAGGCATTAGGAGGACACAAGCAGGAGGAAAGGCAATATATAACCTTTAGATGGGACAATTAGAGATCAATTATTAGAGCCAGAGAAGAGCATTTGAAAGCAGCTTCTTCATTAATCAAAGATTATCTCAAATTAGAATGTTTAATTATTTGCCACAGTTCCTTGTATATTCTTCTGCACCAAAAAAAAAAAAGAAAGTAAAGGCAGGAGCCTTTTGAAAACTGCTAGGTTTTGAATGTTTAATTTTAACATGATTTTAAAGCAAAAATGTCAAATATTTTAAAGAATAGGTAACAGTAATAGTAGTAATAGGTAATAGTGAAATTGCATAACTCAGGAGATTACATTGAAGATGCACAACTGATGTTTTTTTAATATGCTAAATCTGTTGGGTATTGTTAACTATTTGGATGTCCAGATACATGGAAAAATTATTTTAATACCAGTGGTAATAAAGGAAAAGATGGGAGTGTCCTACGCACTGTAGTGCCTTGGGGCAGGATCCAAGGGTCTGATGTTAGATTTAGATTGAATTTGTAGATGTCTGAGTTTTAGATTCTCAAACAACTGAGCACATCCAAAATCTAAAGTGGGAGGCAGCATCATGAACAGGCACAGAAAGGGTGATTAGAGCAGCTGGTGGGCAGAGAATACTGGGCACCAGGGTGTGCTCCGTGTCGGAGGCAATCCTCCAAATGGGAGCTGCAAAACCTGCTGGAGGTGGCTTCAGATTTACCTTCCCTGGGCTGGTGGCCACCACTGGCCGAATGACCACGTGCATTTGTATATCCTGACAGCTGAGATGAGAGCTGGGAGGAGATGCACCTGGAGAGCAGGAAAGGCCTTTTGCAAACAGGGATTTTGGACTAACACCGGGGAAAGAGAGCTTTCCTGAGAGCGCTCTGCAGCTCAGGCAGGAGCTCAGTGTGGCTCAGGAGGAACAATAACTGCTGCTCATCTTTAGAAGAGCTGGAGCAGAGCAGGTTCCTGTTAAAAAAAACCTCTAAAACTTCCTATCCCCAAGGAGCACATCTCCTGCCATCCCAGGGCTCTGAGGGAATGCCATCTGCTGGTTGTTCCTGAGGGACAGACTGGGCAACCTGTGCTTGCCACCCTAGCCATTCATCTCCTGAGAGGGAGATAAATGCTTGGTGACCACAGCACAGACTGTCCATGGGGCTGTGCCCACCTGATTCCTGCTCATGGATATTCTCAGGAAGCGAGTCCCAGCAGGATGCCTCGGCAGTTCTTCTTCAGTGACAGCCAGACACAGATGTAGAGGCAGGCTGGGGGACCAAGCTGTTCCCTTTATGAGATACTCTTCTTACACAAATACTTTTTTCCTCTTGGCCCACCCCATACTCAGGCCACAATAAAGCTATTTAATGTCTTTATTCCTTTGTAAGGTGTATTCTGAACTTGGATACGGACTTTCTTCTCCTGGGTGACCCTGTCTCCTTGCAAGGCCCTGTCCTTTGTTGGCAGGGTCAGGATGACCCCAGGCATGTTCAGAGTCATTCAAACTAAGCTTTTAGAATCACTGAATCACTTTTAGAATCACTGAATCATTTAGGTTGAAAAGACCTTAAGATCATGGAGTCCAACAGTTCCCCCAGCAGTGCCAAGTCCATCATTAGCCCACGTCCCCAGGCACCACATCCACACATCTTAAACAGCTCCAGGGATGGGGACTCAAGCACTGCCCTGAGCAGCCTGTTCAAGTATTTGATAACCCTTTCAGGGAAGAAATGTTCCCTAAAATTCAATATAAATCTTCCCTGGTGCAACTTGAGGCCATTCTCTCTCCTCCTGTCCCTGCTCTCTGGGAGCAGAGCCCGATCCCCCCTGGCTGTGCCCTCCTGTCAGGGAGTTGTGCAGAGCCAGAAGGGCCCCCCTGAGCCTCCTTTTCTCCAGGCTGAGCCCCTTTCCCAGCTCCCTCAGTCAGGTGCCCCCAGTCCAGCTCCAGTGAAGGTGCTGCTCTCCATGCACTCACACCATCCTCAGCACAAGAGGCAGTGGAAGGCACTCTTTGGTAAAACATGAAAAAACAAAAGCCCCTTTCATTGCCCCCCTGGTTTTTGCCTCAGAAAGGTTATTCTACAATCTTCCTTTAATAATGTAAAGACAAAATGTGCTTCTCACTGGCACAAGGTGAAGTTTATACCAGCCAGAGATTTTGAGAGACAGAGCCCATAAAAATGGTTTACTGACGTATGTGTACAGGCTGCGCATTTCTGGCAGAAAGCAAGATTCACCTGACCTTGGAGGAAAGAGTTTCCAACAATTTAAAACCAAGGGCTCATCCACGTGTGTTTCCACCAGCTTTACCTGTCTGTGAGGTCTCCACCATCCTTCTCCTATCTAAGTGTTGAAAAAATGAGGCCGTGACTCCACATTCAGTTGCAGAATTAAGTTTAAGACAAACATTTTGCAGCAGGGTGCATCTTTTCATTATAGGAGTTCAGCTCCTAAAAGATCCCAATATCTCTCCAAAAGCATTATGAGCTTAGCTAAAAAATAAAAGATAATGATTGCATTAATAAAAGCCACTGAACCTCTGGACAGGATTTCAAGTTGTCTCACTCTGGTATATATATTAACCTACCTTTGAAAATAAAATACCTGGCTGGTGCAATTCTCAATGCATTTCTCATTCTAGAAAAAAAAAGGAAAAAAAAAAAAAAAAAAGAAAAGAGAAGAAAAAACAACAAACAAGAAGATCAAAAAACTGCAGTTCAGCTCTTTAAAAACTGGCTGCATACATGTCCAGGTATTTCTACAGCATATCAGGCTTAACCCAAAAATACCCTCAGATATTCCTCTGCACTCCATTACAGAAGCCTGAAAACAGAGTTTATTACAGCTTTACTAAAGACAGCACCATAATTTTGATGTCTCAGGGGTGATTGGAAAAACACCTCCCTGCAGGTTATCCCTAACTGCTATTGATCAATACCTGATCCTGTTCTGTATCACACATAAGTATTGCTATTTTCAAGCCTCTCAGAGCAGATCTAAGATGCAGCATCCGCCAGGTAAGAGCCAGTCCTCCTAGGCAAGCTCTCAGCCTCACCACAGGCTTTTTCTACAGTTCCTCTAGTGCAAAATACCACCAATAAAACCTCTTACATGTCTTCCCAGTGTAAGTCTTAGGGATTTCACAGCTGAAGTAATACCCTGCCTCCTCCAGAAGGTTATTTTTAAGGGGAAAAAAATTATATATATATATGTTGAGCTGAAAAACCTCAGTGCCACAGCAAGCACTACTCATGAAATCAGTCAGAAGCTCCTGAGAGCTGCAATGATACCATTCATGATTGTGCTGGGAGTGGAGTGGCTGCTCAGCACTCAGCACAGCACAGCTACAAACCCAGGTTTTCCTGCTCCTGCAGGAGATATTGCCCTGCAGAGGAGAACGTTTCCATCAGGAAGCAGCAGTGATCCCATGCACAAAGAAATTGAGTCATGGGTTTCACAGGATAATAAGCTCTGAATTAAAATCCTACAAATAAGTAAGGAAATTGTATTGTGGGAGAATATTCATGACGGAAACAGCCCACATACATGTGCATACAAATGGAATTTTATATTTAAATGTCAATGTTTTAACACCAACTCAGTAATGAGGGGGGTTTTGGTTTTTAAAAGTCTGCCATCAGATGCTGGAGCAATTAACAGCGTGTTGTGAAAATCCCATTCTCTAATCCTCTCTTTCCCCTGACTAAAGAAGAACAAATGTGATTAGCAGAGAACACACGCACCTGCACAGGAATATTTTCTAATTATTGGTGTGGCTACAAATGATCCCTGGCAGCTCGTAACCCGATGCAAACTGAAGATGAACAGTATTTGCTACTGGGAAAAGAGTGCAAATCCTTCCCCATTTCCTTTGAAATGAAACTTTTGGCCTTGCTATGGCAAAGAAATAAAATCAAACACATGGTTTTATGAAGGTTTAAGATCTCCTCTTGTGTTGGCCATGTACTTCCAGCACCTCTCTTGTGCCAACGCTGATAATCAAGTTGTTTAAAAATTAATTTTCTACTTTTTTTTCTTTAATCTACCTTAACTTCCAGCTTATTATCCAGCTGTCCAGAAGGTCACTTAAAGTAGAACTGCTGGCTTGTGTGGGAGGCAGCTGGATGTTTGCACAGACAGAAGAGGGGTGAAGGGATGACATATTCAGTGTTAACTTAGGCCTTTCAATCTGATTGCAAAGTAGAAATTGCCTGATTTACCCTCACCTGAGGTAACAGAGATGTCCACATTACACAAGGACCAGTGCAATCTTTCATGGTGTGTTTGTACCCGTTAACTGCAGTGCAAAACCACACAATGTAATAAAACAAATTGGTTCTGTCTGAAAATGGGAGAGACAAACTTGTTAGAGAAGATGGAAATCTGCATTTTGCTCAGAAACAAGCTCGACAGCTTAGTCATAAACACCTAAATATCTTGCTTTCTAACAGAACTGTGATATAAGTTAATATATTTCTTTTCTAGGTGGAACATGGAGAAGTAGAAAATCTGGTGTGCCCCCATGGCAAACCTAGAGCTGGAAGATGCAATGTTCATTTTTTTGATACAGTTTACCCACACAGGAATCAAGCTCAATCTCGTGCCAGCTGAGAGGTAACTCAATCACAGTGTTTATTACAGCAGCACACAAAATAAATTATATCATATCTGTATTGCCATAAAATTATGGTATATAGTTTTGAGGTGGCAATGCTAAATAAATATTTATGAATTTCTTAGTATAGTGATTTTGAATAGGAGTTATTTCACAATTTGCTTTGTCCAGTAATCAGATTAATTTGCTGAGGGAAATATTAAACTTTTCTTCTATTATTTCTGTTTTAATGGAAGAATGTCTTTATTGTCCTATTCTATTTCAAATAATTACATTATACTGAGATAGCTTTAACAATTCACAAGCCATTCAGAAAAAAAGCCCAAAATGAATGCAGTTATTAAAGTGACATTAAGTGCTTTAATAATCATTTTTGGTCAGGGCAGATGTGTTATAAATAAATCCAAATGCTGTATTAACCTTAAATTAAAAAACAGAAAGATCGCAGTCAGCAGGAAAATTGGATATCTCACCAAACTTTGCTTTGCAACTTTCAAATTCCCTGAGCGGATTTTACTGGAAGTGATACTTAACCTTTATCTGTCGTGATCTTGGAATGGCCAGGTGTACCCTTCTACAGCCAGGCCAATTATCTCCAATGAAGCAATAAATGTGCAAGGCTTGTTCAGTGCCAGCAGAAATTCCCCAGATTTATACCCCACCTTCAGAAATACACTAAGAGTTAAAAACCAGAATGGCCTTCCAGTAAGATTTTAATGAAACACACCTTTATGTAACTTCACCGTTTAATACCTTTCATTTAGATTTTTTTTTTTTTAATTATTTTTTTTTTTAAGATTTTACAGCAGCCTTCAAGAAAAAAAAAACTGCTTGGCTGTCCTAATTTGAAATAGAAAGCATATTTCTAGAGTGCCTTACAGGGGTGTCTTGACTACCCACCATGGATATTTCTTCTGGACAATGACCATATAAAAGATGAACATGTTGAGTGTGTTCATTGTAAAACACCAAATTTATTGGAGCAGTTCATTTTTGGGGGAATTTACTCTAAAAGATTACAATCACCTGCCCTGCAGGAACAATAGTAATATATCTGCAATGTAGCTTACTCACGTGATACTTGGGGGTTTGTTATTGAAGAGGAAGAAGAAACAGACCTGCCAGAGACACATGCTGAGAGCTTTCTCAAGATGCAGCAAAAATGTTATTCAATTTTTCTCAGAAGTAACATATTCTGCTGAGGTGATTTTGTTGAACAAAAGGCATTAATTGCAGAGTATAAAATAGGGGCTATATGGGCTACCCTGGTGCTATCGGGACACCAAAGAAAACATCCAACAGGTGGGAGAAAAGTGAGATACAGTGCTGTCACTGATTTTAACTGGGTGTTTATGGGCCACTTATATCACACTTTGCTTTATCACACAATGCCAGAGTGCACAGAACTTTTGAGATTACCAGAAATGCCGTTGTGCTTCCCCTGACCCCCCAAAAAACAGAGAATTTTTAGTGTGTAGGGAGAGAAAGAAATGCAGGAAAAATAAGCCACAAATGATTTGACAAAATGCTGCATGGTATTTACTGCCATCTGATGTGCCTTTTAAGCACATTTTTTCTCTCATTCCTCCAGTATGTGTTTCCAAAAGTGAGTCTTGCAAATTGTAGTGAAATCAAAGATCACAGTAACTATGTCTTTTCCTTACTAACTCGTGAGATAAATCACTTTTTATATCGCTTTTTGTCCATAGCCACTTTTATTTACATTTCTTTACAAAATTGCAGGACCAGCTCAGTCCTGCTTTGTTTGATATCACCACTAAACCACTGAGCCACAAAAATTGGGCAAAACCATGATGCAGAGGACAACCCCCAGCTCCAGCTCACCACTGGGATTCACACACTCAGAGCAAACAACTCAGATTTCTGCATTCACAGGGCCACTGCAATGGGTTGAGTCCCACCAACCACATTCTGACAACTCTGGTCTGCCAAACTTGCAGGAGACAAGGTTAAAATGTCCAAAATATTTAATGCCTCTTCTGCATATGGGTCCATGAAGTGTTTTCTGATTTATATTGCTCTCTGTGCATGACATTAAGTGCTGGTTGACTGGCACCAAGAAATCTGGGTTTAATCACTCAAAACAGGCAGAAAACATTCCCAAGCGCCAGCCAGCTGGGCAAGGGATAACACAGATTGCTGGATGGAGCCCCCAGCCACATTCCCCTGCCCTCCATCCTCCTGACACAAGGGAACTCACTGACTTAGCATTAACCAAAAAGCCAGAAAACAACAGCACCAGCTGCCAGGCAGCCTCAGAGGAAATACCCCATTATTTACTGCAGTGGGAAATTCTTTATTTTATCTTAAAATATTTTCAAGCATTTTAGGATTCATTCTTTAAAACTTGTTAATAAAGATGCAAGGCTTTAAATCTTGCCTGTTCTGGATTTAAAAACCCTCTGCTGACAGGACAGTATTCTGCTGCAAGTTCCCAAATGTAGTATATCCATAGATGTATATCGTGACCATCCCACAGAATGAGGTTTTAACAAGACCTTAAAAGAGCCTGTTTGTTAATTGGATTCTCCACTTCTCGCCAGTTTGGATGGTGAGCATGAGAAACTCACACTCTTCTCACAGGAAATTTTCTACAGAGTTCCAAAGGCAGCTATTGAACAGGTCTAATAACCACACTCCTCTCAGAGTCTCCCAATCCTTCCAGCAAATGTCTTCACCTGGCTCTTGGTAGAGATAAAAAGGATTTCACTAAAATCTAAAAATCTCCCGCCTCCTCCTGCCTGTTACCTTCACTGGCTGTGGACTTTGGAAATGCAGTCAGTGCTGAGGTGAGTCTGCGAAGGAAATGTGGGCCTTTCCTTCTGAATGAAGGGAATAGAGATGCTTCCTTTAGTATAATTTAAAATCATTCACAAGAGACACAAAGGATTCCCTTTCTAAGGTTTGGTCTTCTTTGGCTCTATCCAAATGAATTTCCCAGGCTTTTTTTTTTAACTTCATAATCAGATTAAAGAAACACAATATACAGATATTTAAATCAGAGCCTTCTGTGTGATCTAAGTGATACAAGTGAGAACAGAGGGAAGGAGCTGTGCTGTTAATGGGGCCTTTATTTCATAGGTGGCATTTCCTCATGGTGAGTTATTTTATAATGCAGTGCTTTTATTGCTGTGGCACCAGTAATTACACTAAAAATTCCTATTAACTAAATGAAACATCAGAAATATGCATTTTTGACATTTTTGTTAAACCCCAATCATAATGCCAGCAAGTCCATTGGGAATTGGTTGGAGGCTTCCAACAGCACCTTTTTCTCTTAAAAATAAGAATTTCAATACAGTGCCTGTTAGGTAGAGCGTGTTTTCCTTGTACCTGGCCAGCACATACAACAGGCTGCAGCTGAATGACACCTCCAAGTCATAGCACTACTCCATCAGAGGGTCAGGAGAATTTAAAGAGCTGTGGAGTGAAGCCTTGCACGCTTCTGCTCCCTTTCTTAAACCAGCAGTAACACTGTTCCCTTTCCAAGATGAGCTGCTGTGAGGAATTATAAAACAACTCCAATATTATCCCCATATCCATCTAAGCTTATCCACCTAAACCTTAAGTTGTGCCAAGGAAGGTTTAGGTTGGATTTTAGGAAGAATTTCTTCACCAAAAGTGTTGCCAATCCCTGGCACAGCTGCCCAGGGCAGTGCTGGAGTCCCCATCCCTGGAGGGATTTAAAAGCTGTGTGGTTGTGGTGTCTGGGGACGAGGGTTGGTGGTGGCCCTGGTAGTGCTGGGGAATGGTTGGACTTGATGATCTTAAAGGTCTTTTCCAACCTAAAAGAATCTGTGGTTCTCTGGATCTAACTCACCCAGCGAGAAGTACAGCTGGCTCACAGCAGCTTCACTGGGCAGACAGCTCTCCAAGAAAACTTGTTAAAAAAGATAAAAACCATGACAACTTCACCTAATTTGGTGTTCTTCCCAGAGCAGAACCTGAGCGTCCACAGAGGAGCTGTAACTCCCAGCATCACATCGCTACCTCCTCCCCGAGACTGAGCATGCCCTGAACAGGAGGAACACTAAAGCAGAAAGCTGAAAAATCAGACATAAGAGTACTTCTAAAGAAGCCTTATCAGCACCACTTGAGATGTCAGAATTAAGAAAAGGTCTCAAATTTGAGATTTAAGCACTCTGAGCACTGCTGCTGCCCCACAGCAGCACCTGGGTGAGCTATTATAGAGCAGATATGCAAAGGACAAAAATAAAATTGCAGACAAGAACACACTTAGCATTTCTTAATTCTGAAGCGTTTACCTTCCCAATTAAAATACTGCTTAGCCAATAAGGTTATTTTGTGTCTAATATATGCTTTATGAATATATACGGAGCTGTGGTACCAAAATCAATGCAAACATCTCAAAAGTACATTAATTTGTGTCTGTTATTAAATGAAGCCAGTGGATCTGTTAATCTCTATGTGTGTAGCCATTCATCTCACTTTAATGATCCTCTTTGGTTATTTTTTATTTCTTTGTCCTGCTTTGGTCAGGCTCAGGACTGAGTCCAAATCAGGAAGATCCTCCTTGCAAAGTGTCTGTACATTTTAATATTGAAAATATTAATATTATTCAGGATTTGACTTTTTTGCACATACCCAAGGCAATGAAGCTAGGATTATTTTCAGCAATCCAAGAGCTAATTTTTATTTGTGATTAATATCAATTTCTTTCTCAAAATCAGATTTCTTATAGAATGCCTCCCAGTTTAACGTTTTTTTAATAGGAATTTACCATTGCTAAGATTTATAAATTTCAAGGACATTTCAAACTTGGCAGCAGGAAGCCACCACTATTTTGTCACTCAAACTTTATGACAACACAGCCCCAATATTACTGACAGATGTCTGAAGAGGAAGTCACCTGTTACATCCAGTGGCCTGTAGCTGACACTTTTCTGATTTTATATGCTAGAACATTACTACACGATAATTTAAAATGATTTCTCTCCTCAATGGCTTTGAAACACATAAAGCCCTTTGTTACACAAGCCAGACAATTTTTACACTGTGGCAGTGCATCCCACATCCCACATTTTTCTCTTCTGCAAGGGTTTTACTCACAGCAGGAACAAAACATCTATTTAATATCATCCAGGGTAAAACTCACAAATTTTTTTGTGTTCAATTTACCAAGAAATGCAACAAGATCCTAAACATTTAAAGTAAATTACCCCACGTGGCTGTGTCTTGCTGAACAGTTTGCCAATTCAAAGGGATGTCAGGAAGAAGCAACATTAAACTAACAGCAATGTGCATTGATTTTCTGAAAGATTAGGTATTGCAAAATTGCGAGGAGAAAAAACTGGGCTTCAGAAATTTGCTTGACATAGGGGAATGAGTGGCAGAGATTCATTAATCAAAGTCAGTCAGGACTTTATTAATAACCTTGCCTGATAGTTATAAAGGAAAACAATGGTATTTTAAAGTGTTTAGAACATTTAGAGTACCTGCAGGAATTGTCTTTGTTAGAAACTGTCTTCAGGCTAAAGCTCCACTAATCAGATGAAAATTGCTGATATCAGTTTGAGGAAAGTATAAGAGTAATTTGGGCAGAGATGATTTTGCAAGAATGGAGAGTTAATGAAAGCATCTGAGAGCAGTCATTTGGAGCTTTCCTGGGCTGTGTCTAGTGACACAACAGCATCTCAGGGTACTGGACCAGATTATGATGTAAAAATGAAAAGAAAACAAAAGGAAAAGAGCTGAAGTTCATCTCGCTTTCTTCTTTCAATGACTTGATGCAAACAACGATTTGGGTTTTAGTACATGGGGTGCAAAACAATTGTTTTGGTTTTTTTCATGGTAAACCTATTAATTTTTGTAATTAGTCAATGAAATGCTTGAAGTCAAGACTGTCTGTCCCATCTGAACTAATCTTGAGAGCGAACTCAGTGTTTTGGGGAGGATGTCAGATTTTGGGGTGAAAGATTAATTCTGATCCAATTCTTAAATGTAAAATGTTGCTTGGAAACCATTAGGGAAAAAGGTCATTCTAAGCTATAAAAGGATTCAGGGAGAAAATATTCCAGAGGAAAATATACAACATTAATAATTAGGTTATTAGACAATTCAATTGACCAAAGTTTCTATAGAGGAAATCTTATCCTGAACTTTGATACTTATTATATAAAATAATTTTTGTATTAAATAAAAAAATATATAAATGAACAAAGACTTTAAGGACTGTTCAACCAAATAGAAAATGTATCCTTTTCCAGTTTAAATAATGCTTATTTTTCAGATGCATGGTCCTATTCCTTTTAAATTTTACTTTAAATGTTCCTCTTTCTCTGCAAGATTATTCCGCACAGAATTTGCTGAGGACCTTCACAAAGGAGGTTAAAAATAAACAAATATCCTCTACTTCAGTGCTTTGGTCCTGCTGAATTTGTGAAGGTGCCATTAGAATATGACTTTTTTTTCTTCTTGAAAGACCTTGGTGTAGAACCACTAAATATTCTTTACTGTACTCACCTCCTCAGCAGTACTCAGTGAGAGCAATCAGGCCATATTTTCCACTCATGCTTATGTAAATCACAAATAAATCACTTGCAGCCAGCAGGCGTGACCCAGCGAGAACAGGTTCCCAGCTGTTAAGCATGGGCTTAGTCAGGAAAGATTTGTTGGATTCTGTGGTTCATGCTAAATGCCAGTAAAGAGCAGATTTATCTCTGCTCCTGGTTTACTGAACATGCCTGGAATTTGGGGTTTTGTAACAGGCTTTATCACATTGTTCTTCCCTGAGTGCATACAGGGAGTTAATTACTGGGAGTAGGAGCTGTGATCCCATTCAAACTCTGACTCAGACCCCGATTCTCCCCGGCATCCTCCTGTTTTCTGAGCATCCTTCTCTTTATCCTCACCACACACAACAGTGGCAATGCACTGACAAACTGTGCAGCCAGGGGGAGAAACGACGTATCCCCATTTTACCATTGTTTTGGACTCATTTCCTCGGAATTTAAGCCGAAATTCCCAACCTGAGCACCTCCAAGTACCTGGTCCTTTCTTCCACTGCAGTTATCCTGCCATCTGCCTCAGAGATGCCTTTTCCAGGTTGTCCCTGGAATTGGCTGGTTCAGAGAAGAGACACCGTGGAAGGGCAGCATCAAAAGCCACTTTACATTTCTTGGAGACTTATTTATCCTATATACATATATGTGTGTGTGTATATATATATATATATGTTATTCTGAATATAACATTTTATACTTTGAAAAGAGACAAGCAAGACTGGTCTAAGCAAGGGAAGAGTCTGTAAATTCTCCCCACACAGTGACAGATGGATGTACAGCCAACCTCGCACAGCTCCAGTGCATGCAAACATCAAAATCGAATTTCGTTTCTTCTCTATCAAATAAGACAGAGCATGATCTATTCTTTGAGTAATCAGTGTCATCTACTCAGGCACTGATATTTCTGATCTCCTAAACTCTGTTAGCTTGGCCCTTGGAAGATCTTTCTCTGTGATTACAGAGTGGGGATAATGTGGTCAAAAGAACCGGTGTATCAGCGCACACACCACTGCCTTGGTCTAAGCATTGATACCGGGAAAACAGATCCCTCCTGGTCTGCATCCCAAAATCTGGGGTGAAGGGAGTGTTACTAAAGCAACATTGGATTAGAGGAAACAGACCCTGCTTTCCCAGCTCTAAATTTACCAAAATTTATCTGAAATTACTCAGTACAAAAAGACATGCAATATCAAATCCCACTTGTGGAAGAAAATATTCTCCCCAGAACCTGCTGAATCTGTGATTAATAAAGTTATGGATTTAATTAAACTAGAGCATGTTTTTTTTTCTTTAGTATCTAACTTTCTAGGGAATAAAACACAATAGGTTGGTTTTTTTTTAAAAAATCATTTCTTCCTAAGTTCGTATTTCCATTTAATAAAGCAGACGCATTAGGGGACCAAGGCCTTATTCAATCTAAGCATTTAAATTGCTTAATGGAATGTAAAACAGAAACACAACTTTAAACTGATGGCTATGGCAGTCCTGAGCTGACATGGGCTTAATCGACCTCTTGGTGGGCAACATTCTTCTGTCAAAGGTTGCAGGGCTCCACACCTGAATAGCTGATGGTGAAGTCAGGGCCTGGTGCAGAGCCCAGCTCTAATGGTCCCTGCAAGTTCAGGGCTCAGTTGCTCTGTGTTTCCATAATCTGCCTGGTGTAATTACACTCCATGTAACTCAGGCTGTCTCGCTGTGCTGACTTTTGGACCTCACAGATCACCTTCAGGCATGTGGGACCTTTCCACCAGCCCTCGTGCAGAGTCAGGGCTTGGCTCTCGCTTCCACCACCATCAGCCTTTCACTTTTATCCTGGCTTACCTTAAAACCCACTTAATTAGGGTTTAGTGTCTGCCTTTATAAACAGGTGTTTGTATCTGTTTGGTTTTTTTTATTATTAAAGTTATATTTTCCAGTAAAAAAAAAAATTATGACTTTCTGAATGATTCTTTATATGACTAATTCTATTTTTAAACAGATGTAGCAGTAGCAAGAATAGTGAGAGTTCAGCATTTCTTGACTCCTGGAATCAGGAACCGTTCAAGCAAGTAAACTCAAAACAGCTGTGGTAATTGGCTGAAATTGCCACTTTTAATGACACAAATTATACCAGAGTGATGTTTAATGAAAGCTACAATTCCCAGCTTCTATATGCAAAATTTAAAACATTCTCCTAAATTGTGTTGACCTCTCTTGTTTAATACCCAGCTAATCTTTGAAAATTGGAAACAAATGCTTCAATTAAGAGACAATTAATTGACAATTAATTCAACAATAAGCAGATGGCCAGAAAGAGCATCCTGCTATTAAATGAATCAAATGTGAGAGCGAGCATTTGACCTTTCTTATGTAAAGCTCCCCTCCTAGAAAAAAACACTTTTCCTGAAAAAAAGAAAGTGTGTGGATTTTTTTGTCTCATGCTCTGCAGAGCTATAACTTTGAAAAATGAAAATAAAAAGCTTATTTACATCAGTATTTTGGTCTAGGGGATAGGAATTGTGAATTAGGAGGGAAATAAGGAGCAATAGCATGCACAAGTGCAAGAGGATTTACAATAGCTCTTGCACCCCAAGGCCTAATAGAAGAAAATAAAGCCGCCATTATCATCAAAACTGCAGATGATCTCATAAAGGGCTTGTCTACACGGGGAGGTCAGCACAGAACAAGCTCTGTTATGAATTTTAAGTGCAGTTGCAACTTCTCCTGGCTCCCCGTGCTGGAGAGGCGGCTGCTTTTCCATGGTTGCCATGGATGAGGCGCAGTGAGGGGTGAGGGGCAGGGGTTCCTTACCCAAACCCGGAGCACAAAGCACAGCTCAGGCAGGGCCTTCTGCAGGGTGAGGGTGGCAAGGTGGCTGAAGAAGCTGCTCTGCAGCTGGGGGGGGGCAGTTCAGCACCCCATAAGCGAGAAGGCTCCTTACACTCATCTCTCTACTCTTCCCCCATAACATCCCCATGCAGATCAGCCTCATGGGTTATTGTTCTAATTGTGTCTTGGTGTGTATCAGAATCACAGAATGGGTTGGGTGGGCAGGGATCTTACAGATCACCTCATCCCACCCCTGCCATGGGCAGGGACACCTTCCACTAGCCCAGGTTGCTCAGACCCCTGTCCAGCCTGGCTTTGGACACTTCCAGGCATCCAGGGGCAGCCACAGCTTCTCTGGGCACCCTGTGCCAGAGCCTCACCACCCTCACAAAGAATTTCTCCCCAAGATCCCATTTAACCCTGCCCTCTGTCAGTTTGAAGCCATTCCCCCTTGTCCTGTCACTCCAGGCCCTTATGCAAAGTCTCTCTCCAGCTCTCTTGGAGCCTCTTTAGGCACTGGAAGGGGCTCTGAGGTCTTCCCGGAGCCTTCTCCAGGCTGAAAAGTCCCCGATCTCTTATCCTTTTGTATGAGGAGAAGCCTTGAATTCCATACCAAAACTCCCTTGGCAAGCCAGGGCTTAACTCTACATATCTCCAAAACTCAAAGCCAAATTCTCAGTGGCACTGGGGATATTTTCAGATAACTTCAGAAAATGGTCCTTTTTCAGCTCCTTGCTTCTTTGAGAAAATGTGTAAATTTCTAATTTAGCTCAGAGAACCATTGTATGTGTAAATAAAAATTTATGCTAAAGTTGTAATGCAGTGCACAAAACAGAAAAGCCACTTGTTCCATGCAGAAAGAATTGTGTCTAGGGATCACTAAGACATTAATTTTATCAGCAAAAAAATAATTAATTCGTCTCAAATAATGACATAATTAAATTGATGAAAAAAAAAAGATAAACTTGGCCAAGGTAAAAGCTCCTTTAAAGCATCTTGAGCTACAGATAAACCAAAGTTTCTGTTCTCCAAATTTTTATTTAACCTATAGTTAAAAAAATAACATGGTTAATGATTGAAACTCATAAATAAATAATTCCTGCCATCCCTCACATGGCGCTGCAGGCCCTCCGACTCTGTTTCATTTGATGCTGTATTTTATGCAGTCTGACTACGATTTCATTGGTAATTTATACTGCATAAACCTTGGCACCTGGGTAGCAGGAGCAGTGAGCTGAGCTTTCTGGGGCTTTGGCATAGGTAAAGCAGGCAGGTTAATCATTGCTTATACCTGGAGTTGTCTGGGTTCTGTTAATATTCATCAGGTGCTCCTGCCCTTTATTTCTGTGGATGTCTCTTAATCCCACCATGAGAACAACCTAACCCAAAAGCAGGAGCAGCAAGACCATTAAGCAAATTCATGAATACTTTCTTCATAATACTCATCTTTCCTATGTCAACATAATAGGGATGGTTTTTTCCTTTAATATTAATAACACTTGAAAAAGGGGAGTTTTTTTCAAATATTCCAGAAGTTAAACAACCAAGTAAAAGTGTCTGTGTAAAATCAGTTGTATTCTCTGACTTGTGCTTGGTGTCCCCTGGAAAGGACTTCCTGAACTGGTGAGACTCTGGGTAAAAGTTTGCATGGTTTAGACAGAAATGTGCAGACAGAAATAAGTAAACTGAGTTCCTCCGGGTAATTCATGGAAAGACGGCAGTGGAACTGGAAACACACTTTGCTATTGTTTCAGAAAACAAGATAGAAAGAGGAGAAGGAAAGCAGTAATTTCAATGCTAATAAAGCCTCCTTAAATATCATGTTAACTGCCACAGTTCTGAGGAGGAACCGGACAGAAGTGTGATGACACAGAGAGGTGGCTCTGGTGGAGCCTCCAGGAGTGGCCCAGCCTGCATGGTCGAGCTCAGAACTGGGGAGCTGGAAACAATCACAGAGTTTAGTGGCACCAATGTTCTTTTAGTTAGGATGAACTTCCCAGCCAGACCTCTCAATTCTTAAATAGTAATGATTTTACCGCTGCACATCTTTGATTCCTCTTCAGTTTCCTCCTGCTCCTGCTTAGGACAGGAGATTGTGAGATCATAAAGGGCATGAGACTGTGAAATAACAATGACATATTCTAAATAAATGTATGATGTTCAGAGCCACAAAGGAATAAATTTTATCTCATATAAAGACTTCTTATACTCAAATAGTGAAGTTTTTTTTACCTGTCACTGTCTCAACTGTTTCTTTCTCAGGAAGAGGGGTCTTGTTACTGATTGCTGGGTCATCTTGCCTTCTGCAAGGAATTAGTTAAACTTCCTGAGTTAGTGAACTCTAAAAACCACTTTAAAATTATAGCACTGGTTCATGTTTCCTTCTTTAATTAAACTTTAAAGAGTGCCCCAGCAGTTTTGTGTCTGTCTCCTCCCTTGGAATATCTCAATCCGTTCCCAGTTGTCATGCTCAGAGTGCTGGATCTGCACAATCAGTAGCAGATGCCAGATAGGTGGCAAAAGAAACATCAAAAACCCAAAACAAACAAAAAAATAAGGAAAAAGATACTGAATATGGTTTAGGAAAATTCGTTCATAAATATGTGTCAAGTTTTTCTTCACAGATCCTTGGTATTTTAAAATATTTTAAATTGTCTTCTGATATAAAAAATGCAAGCTTATTTTCAAATGAATATTTTTATTATTAATAACATTTGTTTTAAGCTTGAAATAAGGAAAAGGAGGTATTTTAACTTTTTTCATTTTCATCTTTCTAGTTCATAATACCTTTTTAAGGTTTATACTTAACAAAGGAGTTTAAAAAGTGAAAAGCAAACAAAAAGAACAAAACAAAACAAAAAACCTCCAAACAAATGTATTAAAAACATGAAAGTAAAATGTTTAGGTTAATATAGCGTAAATGCTCTTGGGACATGTGTTATTTTTAATTTGCATCCTAAAAAGAGATTAGAAAAAGGTATAGTCCATCTAGAAAGAGCAACTTCCACTGATAGGTTGCATAATGTGAATTTTAGTAAACACTGTTTTTCCAAAATAAATCATCTCATTTTCTGAAGATCAGAGAAAGAGCTTTTGTTCTGAGTGCTATAATTTTGTCTACTATTGCTAAGATTAGATGTCCTTTGATTCTATGAACATTATTTGCCAATTGTTTAATTCCTGTAGTAATCAAGATAATTACAAAAAATGGTGGGTTATGAGTTCCACACTGGAATTTCTAAATTTCTGGCAAAGCAGCTGTCATAACAACGAATATAGGTTATATTTGTAAGCATTCATTATTATATTAATATTGGAATAATCCAGGGATATTGCAAATGATCAGAAAACACCTGAAAAAAACCACCTTGTCAATGTTTTAAGAGAGCACAAGAACATTTGCGTAATTGTATTCCTTAGCCTTTGGTTCCAGGCTCAATCTTATTCTCTAATGACACCAAAACTGAGGGTTGGACTAACACAGTCCCCATCCCTCTGTGACAATGATAATGTGAATAAATCGAGGAGGGCTCAACACTGCACTGCGATCCAGTAGCCAGACACATTAGATATCTACACTGATAAATTCAAATATGGTTGATCTCCTTTGTCAGTGAAGGTACTTGAAATAATAAAATGCATAAATAAGAGTGTCTTTACTATTTAATCATTAAGTAATCTAGAGGTGACTTGTTTCCCTACAATTATGGGAATTCCTATAAAGCCAGTGCATTCCAAGAGGCAGATGTGGGACCAGAGACCTAAATGAACCCATGTTCAGTGAGCGGTTGTGTTCGGTTTTGCAAATTAAGAAAAAAAAAAAAAAAAAAGGAAAAAGAAACAAATTAACAGTTCTTTTATTCCTTTGCCCTCATTTTTCTTTGTTGCTACTGGAACATAGGCTTAACTGGGGGTTTTTTGTAACCCTTCATCAAGTCTTGGCAGCTTATCTGCAGCTCCAAGGCAGGATACAGGTTAGCAGGGTATTAGCTCTGTGTCGTCTTCACTCGAGACCCA
The DNA here is from genome assembly GCA_013397115.1 of Edolisoma coerulescens. Classification (NCBI taxonomy): domain Eukaryota; kingdom Metazoa; phylum Chordata; class Aves; order Passeriformes; family Campephagidae; genus Edolisoma; species Edolisoma coerulescens. The sequence continues at coordinate 1,465,916 of VWZW01004119.1, forward strand.
AAAAGCATTCAGTCAGCTCATGAAAGATAGAGTTGACCTGGCAGTTTATTATAAATCCTGCGCACTCATCAGCGGTCCCAGGCAGCAGGTGCACCCCTGCAGCTCAATTCAGGGATGCACAGAGGATAATGTTCCCTTTAGATCCATCCCTGTTCTTCGCTAATCTCCTGTCAGCCAAATTCTCCTTGCTCTTCTCCATTTCGCACCGTGTTTCATTTTGGAAATCCTTAATTAGCCACCGAGGCAGGTTAAAAAAACTAGTGACATGACTGATGAGTCAGCATTTCAGCTAACAATTGCCAAAGTTTTTTGGTATTTTTTTTAAGCCCCAAACTCAAGAAGTGTCTGGCTCTGCAGCTCACTTTCTGGGACTTTGAAATGCAAATCAGTAAGTCCAGTAGACTGAAACTCAATCTGAATTACTCAGAAGTGTCAGAACAACAAAGGCTATGAAAGTGCAGTGCCCTATTTAACAAGCCTTTGTGAAGAGATCATGGTGGAAAGCGTGGCGTTTGTCACCTGAAAGTCTTTAAAAAGTTGTCTGCCTAATCATCACTCTTGCCAGACCTTTCTGAGCAAGGTTTAGATAACACAGACATAAAAGTTCATCCAGGTCTCCAAAGACCCTTTTTACAGTTTTATATAATGATGTTTAAGAGTGGTGGTGCAAAGGGTAATGAGCATGAGAAGTTAAGGGCCAAATCCTCAAAACCAACTTTATTCAGCCATGATTTCTGCAACTCACATTCTGCCTCAGTGACACACATGAAGTGTCCTTAGTCCCAGTTCCTCTCCACCTCTGCAAGGGGAGATGAGGAAATGTATGAGAATCTCCTTGTCTGGATGCTTCCCTGACAGACTGCTTCCTCCCATGCAATAATTAGCAGGAGTTAATTCACCATAACTATTTGTTCCTGTAAAATTTTGGAGAAACATGAGCCTTCAAAGCCCACACCAGAAATATCCCACGCAGTCATTAACTGTGTGATTCACCAGATTTAAATGCTGTACAAAAATATCCATGTGGACACTCATTTCCAGATATGTGACATCTGATTTCCTCCTTTTCCAGAGCATGAATTTAAATATACCCACGAAATCTCCTCATTTGCCATGTGGTTGCCTTGTTCCCTCACAGATATGGGGCTACCTCCCCTTTTCCCAGCTGTTCCTGCTCATTTTCCCTCTCCAGCTCTCATTCTCAACACAGTGGCCTAAACCTCCCTACAAGTTGTCAGCTACATCAGCCTACAAATAAAGCACATCACAGGAGAGACAACTTTCCTTAGGTGAAGAGGATAAAGAGGTAGAAAAGACGAACTGGCAACTGCTTAAAATTTGCTCAGCATTATGCCAGTAAATTTACAAAGCAGAGTAGCCCAGACTGTGCTAGGAAGGTTTTCAGAGCAGAAATCAACGTTCATCTCAAGGAGAATGCTTTGCAATAGGACTGGAAAAATCTGTTGGCTTCCTAATCCACTGAATTCTTCTGGAGAGTTGGGGTGTTCAGTGTGGAGGCACTGCCATCAGGGCTTCAAAGATGCTTGGCAGAGCTCTGGATGGCAGCTACCCCTCCATCCTCCTGCTCCACCCGGGCACAGAGTGGATTGCCTTTCAAACAGAGCCAGTCTGTATTTCCATGTGGGTTCACTCCAGAGAATGGGGACAATCACAAGACCTACAGCAGCTCCTTGCCGAGCTGAGTTGATGTTCCCACCAGGCTCTTCTACCTTGCAACCCTTAGACCAGTAGAGGCTGCTGAGTTTCCCACCCAATTATACACATTTGGGATCTCTAAACATGAGAGTTTTCCTGCTAACACAGCCAGGAACCCATTTTCAGATGAAGGGAGCAACTCCCTGCTTTATGTGAGGTGAAGCCTTAGGTCAGCATTTTGCTGCTACAAAACACAGATGAGCTCAGCAAAGGTCTTTTAAGCAAACAAACCTTCTTAGACCTAATTCCAACCACCAGTGGAGAGTTTGTGCCATCATTCTTACTCAGCAGTCACCACCTGTGAGCTCAGCCATTTTGTCTCCCCAATAAGTTACTTCAGATCAGTGCTGTCAAAAATATAAATAACTTCTTTATTTCAACCCATTTCCATTCCACCAACGGGTACAGAACTGGAGCATCCTGCTGGAATAGCAGACAGAAATTCATCCCCTTGTCTGAGCCCGAACACCTGTGCACCATCTCACTTGCATGAGATGGTTATTTGGCAATTTATGAACATAGCTGTGAGACTAATGCCTGTGTGCTCTACGGCTGCCTGTTTACCCCCAGCTTCTGTTTGGCATCTCCCATCTATTTAAAGGAAAAAAAACCCCAAACAACAACAAAACAAAACAAATTATAGGACTAATGAAAGACTGTGCCATGAGATACCTGCCCAGAACAGAGCGATTAATCCAAATTAGCATAGGGACTTTAGTGGGCCACAGGGACATGATGATTTATGTGAAAGATACTTCATGCTAGAATAACAAAGGAGACTTACTCACTTCCATATATTACAGCAATTAGAGAGGAAAAAAAAAAGAAAAAGGGCGTGCAATATGTCCATGGAGGTTAAGCTAAAGATACATCTCTATCAATCCTTAGTGCCCATGGTTTCAACCCAAAATTCACCCTCAGCACTTCCTAAATCTTCCCAGTGCCCACCCCTGCCATGCTGTGTCCCAGTGCCCATCCCTGCTCCATCCCTGCAGACACCAGGCAGTTTCCCCTCTTCCCAGAAGTTTTCAGGTGGCTCTGTCACACCGTCTCAAAGGAAAGTAAAACAAGTGTGGAGAAAGCACAAACAAACAGAAGCTGCCACATACGTGTTCTGGGAGAGCTTACTCCTGTGTGGGAAGTGCTGCCGTGTGCTAAAGGACTTTTATATCTGTGCAAGTGGAATGCCCTGGGATCATGCCAGCAGTGCCAAAGATGGAGATTTTCACAGCCCTGGTTAATCTGACTATGGAAAACTTGTGCAGGCCAAAATTAGATTTAATTTACATTAACACTGCTCATTGCTCAGAGTGGAAGTTGTGCTTGCTCAGAAGGAGACCTTTGTGTGTCACACTGGGGTACTGTGACCTAAGGTCGAAGCTTACTTGGTATCCTCAAGATGAACAAATATTCCATGAAAACTTTTGCCTGCCTTGTATCTGGAAAAATTCTGATTTGAAGTACCCTGTGCAATCAGGTTTTTTTTAACCATGCATTTTTAATGAACGTGAAAATGTCCTGACTAAAACCTAGAAATTTATATTAATAAGGATCAATCAGTAAATAAAAGCATCCAAATGCAATGTTGTCCCCTACGGCCAAAGACAGTACCTTGTATTTGCCTTAGCACAGTGAAGTCGCTGAACTGATAAATAAACAACAGCCAGAACCAAGACTACTTGTCGACGTGATGTGCCAAAGAAAACAACACTCTACATTTACCAGGGACAAAGGCAAAAACAATACCTGGCATAATACGGTTTGCAAAATAAAATTTAACTATCCTCTGAAGTAATTAGCAAGTACATGAAGCTCGTAAACAGAGAAAAAGGGACATCTCCTGTTCTGCGTCAGACTGTCAGCCACGGATCAGGAGCGAGAACCTGTCTGACAGTGACAAGGCACAGCAGAAAGCGTGGCACGGCTCGGCTGGCAGGATTTCATCAAACCACAGCTCCTTCAGAAGGGCAAATTAGCTGTTTTTGTTCCTCTTTCTGCCCCTCCTAAAATATGCTGTCTGCGTCCAAATAGAGACACCGGGACACGAGACAGCTGGGCTGACAGGGATGCTGCTAACCCAGATCTGTCAAGGTGAACATGTGAGAGACTTCAGTTTTCCATAGGCCGGGTGGAGGAGGAAAAGTCTCTGCTGTCCGTGCGAAGCTGCTGCTGCCAGGGAGTCAGGAAGCTTTCAGCAACACTCACCGGGGCCTGAGTATACAACTTACTCAACTTCTTGTGCCGTGTGAGGATGCTGCCAGCAGGTACCCACATGGAGGGGCTGCTGGTAAGGCAAGATGTGGGAAAAATCATGGGTTGCTTTGTAAGGTGGAGGAAAGAGCCAGGATTGTCCCATAACCTGCAGGTTTTCTTTACCTGGGACTCGGGTACCCACATCACCACTGTGATCAATAGATTAGACTCTCTGAACAGAAAAGTTTGCAAACCCAGGAGCATTTGCTCTGTTTTTTAATTTTTCTGTAGCAGAAAGTCCTTTAAGGCTCTGTCCTACAGGTGTTGGCATCCTTTGGGGTGAAACGTTAAAGTCGGGAATCCTGTCTGTTCCATTTAAGAGCTGGCGGCAGTTTGGTTACACACTGGCGTTCATCACAACCTTCCTGGCTTCTCCCAGGGATAAACTTTAAATTTTAACACTATTTTCTAAAAGTTGTCATTGAAGTTCAACTTTTGAACATTTTTCTACGATTCATGCACAGGCAGAATCACCACTGTAGAAAAGAGAAAAATTTTGTTGAAATAAGACTTAGAGAGCATCCCGTGAAGAAAAGCCTACACTGGTAAGTGATGTCCTGACAGCACGCTCAGCAGATTCCTTTTCCGGAGGAATCTGGTCAATATTAGGATGAGTTAAGAGAATACTTAGAGAAAGCAATAGGTGTTTTCAAAATGGATGGGCCATTAGCAGCAGATAATTGAATACCTGTGCTTAAGAAGTGCCATTGAGTTCAATAGGAGCTGCACATACATCTGAAGCCAACACAGGCTTTTGACAGACACCGGATAAGGTGATGGGGAAGCAGAACATTTCTGAACAACAGGGGGAAAAGCTTTAGGTTACAATAAAAATTGAAAAAAAAAGCAGGCAAACAAACAAGCTACAAATTGAAGCTAAAATATTTTTAGCATGGCCAAACTTGTTCCAAAACAGTGAAAAGCTTAGGCGGAAATTAGTGATTCACTCTCTTTGGTGCTGCTTTGTAAATAGAGTTTTCCTTCCCTCAGGTCTGGTCTGAGCAAGAAGAAAGTACTGGAATGTCTCACCAGCTGTAGTTCTTCTCCTTCTACCACTTATGATGAGGAAAAGTTGTATAAATGTTTATATGTACTCACTCATAGAGAGTTTGGATTCAAACTCAGCGTTCCTTGGGTGACTGAAGGTCACTAATGTACAAAGAACAAGAAAACTGCTCCTACATCAGGATATTCCTGCTTGCTCCAGAGCTTTGCCATCCTCCAGACCAATAAGTGAGGTCTGTCAAGGCTTTTATACAATTTAACAGTCTCCCATAGGGAAACGATGGAATTCTCATGACAACCGAAATAAAGGGGTTTTTTGGAGCACACACCTCTGGCACACGCTGGCAGACACAGGAAGATCACATTCCAGCTGTTTGCAAATCCAGCAACTGCTACAGCTCCTCTTTTGCTGCCTTGACATCATCCTATGGCCTGTGAGCAAACTCCAGCTCACGTCTCCATGGGATCTGAAGGCAGCAATTATCCATCCAGCTGTAATGAACCAGAGCAGTGATGCATCACAGGCACCACAGGACTTACATGAACTTCTCATTGACTTATAGGAAATCAGTCAGTCTGGTGGGGACGTGTTTGTGCTTGTGGGATCATAGCAATAGAGAAAGTCAAAAACAAGATTTCACAGACTTCCTTCATTCTGTGAGCCTTGACTTCCTTGATACAGAGGTCCCAGAGCTGACCAGAGCTCTTTGGATCTTTCTCTTTGACCTTACAACATATCTGTTACCTCTTTTATATTGCTAAATACACAACCTCTTCTCATCCTAGTTCTTTCTCTTTGGCTTCAGCTGCCATATATTTGATTATCTCCCTACTTAACTGAAAAAGGTATTCCAAATATTCTGGTTGCTTTCGCTTTGGCATTAATTATGCCCTGTTTTCATCTTTAATTTGGATTCTGGCCTCACATTTGCAAAGATGATTTGCTGGGAATGCACGCAGCATCATTTGTCAGCAGCTGCTCTCCAAAACTTCCTCCTGAAGAAGCTCCTGTGCCAGATAAAAAGTCTGCAAAGTTCAAAGGGGCTGCACAGAACTTACAGCACGCTCTCCTAATTAAAAGTTTAATATTTGTATTAAGCATTTGAAATAGGAGGTGAATTTATTCAGCCTCAGTATTATTTTCTGTACATTTTGTTGGTCTGCAAAAGTATTTCTTCACTGCTTCCAAATATTTCTCCTGTATTTCTATAAATCTGTTGATTATAGTTGTAAAATACAGATTAGCTCTCAATTTTATTGAAGACAGTGTTAGGACCTAATCTATAACACTCCTCCCAATACATTTGAAAAAGACAGAAGAGAGGATTTCAGAGACATAAAGCATACAAATGTCTGTGTTATGTGATACTTCACAGACATTTTTCCCAAAATAAAAATGATTGATTTAATCAAACCTTGGATTTTGAATCTCTAGTCACTGATAGATGGATGTTCCCCTGGTATAAAATGACATTGCATTGATATCAATGTAGGAAAAACAAAAGGCTTTCTATCTCTTATCTTTTGTTGTACTTGACCCATTTTGGTTTCAATAACTACTTTCAAGAGCTGAAATAATCATAGATTCACTCTGATTTTCAGTGAATTTTTCTGATTCATCAGAAGCCTGACTTTTTTTGCCAATCTCACAGGTTATGCATGTCGGCCAGAAGAAGGGGAGTCTCCATTGCACAAACTATCCCAGTAATCTTAAACACAAATATTTTGAGGCAATTCCAGTATGATATATTGGTCTCCCAAAGGTGCTTTACAGTCATAATTTTGTTTACAGGTTATTCCTTTGTAATCGCTAAATATTTTTCTGGTACAGAAAATGGAAGATGTTATATTTTATCACTTAAGAGATGTTGAATATAAAATTGTAACCTGCATTATTCAGCTTTGTGTGAGGTCTACCAGCACCAAAAATTCTCTTTAGCCTGATAAATATCTGTGGAAGGCTCCATTTGTATCAGGAATTAAATAGAGAATGAGGAACATGACCACTTGAAAATAATTTGTGTGTCTCCCCAGCTTCTACTTAGTCTTAGTCTTTTCCTAAGAAATATTTAGCTATTGTGAAAAATGCTCACAGAAGTTCTGCACACTGAAAGGAAAAGAAAAAAAAAAAAATCACAGATTTTTATCCTTGCAGCTGACAAGGAAGAAATTACTGCAAGCCATTATGTTTTAGAGAATCGGGAATACCTTGTGCAAGGGAAATGGTGCCAGTGATGCTGCTGATCCTTTTGGGAACAGTGACCTTGGCAAAGAGCAGCAGCACCCAAAACCACTAATCTGGGAAGACAGAGGAGGGGTGCACAGAGTCCATAAGCACCTGGAATGAGTCGTTTAGAAAGTATCCCATGAATCTGAAAACCCAGCTCCCGGAGCACTGGCAGCTCTCTGGCAGGCAATGTCACCAGGAGCTCTGCCCTTCCACTACAGAGCACATATATTTTTATATATTTATATCCTCCTTTTTTTTTTTTTTCAGTCCATCAGAATTTGTGCTTGTGCTCTGCGAATCCATCAGCCAGCTCTGAAAGCATAACAATAGCTGGTCAAGGACAGAGCACACAATGTCTTTTCACAAGGGGCAAAGGCAATCAAGAGATTTCACACATATTTGTGCTGCCTGAGAAACATCCTTAATGTGTGGGGACACAGGCAAGGGTAAGAGCAAGAAAGATAAATTATCTTGCTCCTAGCTACAGTCAGCCTGTGGATAGAAGCAGATTGACACAGTTGAGTACAAGCACCACGAGCCAGAGACTGTAAATACCTGTTAGAGTGCAAGCTGAGCTGAGCAAGGAAAAATGTCTCTCTCCTTCCTTCTAACCCTTCTGCTCGTCTTTATCTGTCTCTCCTGGTAATTTTATCATCCTTCTCAGAGAGAAGAGAGGGGATGGAAAGGGTAAGTGGCATTTCTAACCCCAACGCTGGATATTAAGGGTGAGGTATTTAAATCTGCAAGATAGATTTAAGAGTCATCAGCCTGCGGAGACAAGCTCTTAGATTAGCAGCTCTAAAAACTCTTCGGGAATTACAGGTAAAGCAACCCATACAAAGCCTCCCAGTAATCCCATTTTTGCACATTTGCAAAAATGGATTGGGGAGGCTGAGAAACAGTCAGCCCTCAGAAACCCCATAGCTTAAGTGGCTATGGCTGCAGACTTTGGCTAATTACACTGCCAGGTGCAGATCCGACAGAAAGATTTAGATCTGAAAAGAAAAACATAAGAAAATTATGAAAATTTCTCTGAAATATTTGTATTTGCCCTCCTCCTAAGTCCTTCTGTGTTCTGCATATGTTGTGAAACTGCTTCTGCTTGGTGATGGCTGAGGCCTGTACAGAGGATGCGACACACTGGGACAACATCTCACCTGCTGGATTCATGTCTGGCACTGCACCATCACTCCTGGGCAGATTGAGATAGCAGGGATTGACCAGATACATCCAAGAAAATAAGGGACAGCCTAGGTTTCCTGGTGTCCTCAGCACTCCAGTGTAGCATAAACCTGTCTTTGGGATCTGCCCTAGGACAAAGCTCACTATGCTGTTTTCAGAGGATGGTCCCTGCAGATCGCCCCTTTATGGAGCACAGAGAGCTTTGGGATTGCTTCATGGAAACCCAGAACTAATAAAAGGTCACTAAGAAGCTGATGGTGCTGCTGTGGCCAGGACGTGGCTTTCCTCGTCATTCAGACTACAGGATGGGATTCTCTTTTGCTCCATTCCAAAGTGTGTGTGCAGGTTTCCCTTTGTGGAAGAGAGGTCAAGGGGAGGAGAGCTGCTGAGTGTCTAAACCTTGTCCTGTCATTTACAGGGCACAAGCAGGGCATGGCAGCCTGGAAATATTTCCACTAATTGATAGGCTAACTAGAGGTAGGCTCAGCTATGGCTATACCTAATTAGGGAGTGCATCTGGAACATCCCAGAGAATCGTTCAACAGAGCCCGTGCTCCACAGGCAGATGTGGTCCACAGCTCACTGCAAACGAGTGTAATGGACAGGAAAAGTGGGAGTCTTGCTGGTCACTTTGTCTGCTGACACTCCTGCACTGGGAAAGACGGGAGAGCTCTTTGTACTGAGGAACCGATATCCTGAAATCCACGAGCAGCACGGTGATCATCTGCACAAATGACCATATGGGCAGGTCGTGCATGCCAGGCAAAGCTCCCGGGAGAGGAGTTTCCACCTTCAGAATATTACTGCTAATTACTGTCCTCCAGATTGCAACAGGCAAGACACAGAGAACCCCATCAGACTCACAGAGAGGTTTATAAAAGATCTAACGTGTTCTATATGTAGGAAATTCAGTGCAATATTGAAATATGAATAAAATAGAATACATTGGAATAATATTATCAATGCATCTTGAAATGCAGCAGTAATACTGTTTGATGGTCTCCAATTGAATATTCTTGTTTTGCTTCACTTCGATGTCTGCATTTTGTTTTCTCACTTTGATTTGGAACTCATTTCAAGTACAAAGAATTTACTACAAATAGGAAAAAAAAAGTTGCTCGTCGGTCAAAGGCAAACACTTTGCGTTTAACACGGAAACACAGCTCCTCACAACAGCATGAATCCCTGATCAAAAGAGAAATTTCTTTTTTTTTTTTAATCAAATATTAGTGATTACTGTAAGGATCACTGCAAACACCAGCTCCATGAACGCTGGAGGAGCCCATTGAACCCAGGATCCAAGCAGCCATGCTAATAACCCTAAATTAGACTAGAGTTTACTGAGTATTAAGGTTGCTGAATATTAAAGAAGAAACTTGTAAATTCCAACACAGCTGATCATCCTCTAGACGAGCCAGTGAATAAAATCATCCCTGAAGTGCTCAAATTCATGTACTGTTGAATCGCATTTTTCATTTCTGATTGAAGAGCAGAACGACTCTATGTTATCTTAGTTTTATCTCCATGGAGAGCTAAAGACAGCTACTGTCATCTTGTATGCCAGGTCTGTCACTCTTGGGACATCTTGCATTAGGAGCCTAAGAGTATTCAATTTTTAAGTAAAGTCTTCTCAAATGCAAGATACAAGCTGTGAAAAAAAAAATTACTAAAAAAGGAAATAAGATATTAATTCCTTAAGTTGTAAGTCAGAGGAGAAGGCACACTTCTCTGCTGTTTAATTTTCAGAGGGAAGGAAAACAGAAGAAAAATCACAACCAAATGCAACATTTCATCATTAAAACCACAATTAAATCAAAACATCAGAAAAAATGTCTGCTTGCTTTAATTAAAACCTAAGGCACAGGAGTGAGTGCCTTCGAGGCAGCTCTCGTTGCCTGCTACAACCCAGATGTTTGCCTAGGTACTGCATTGAGAACTGCTCAAGAAATGCTGACAGACACAATCAGTTGGTACGTTGGTGGACTAATGTAAAACAGCAACAAAAACATTTTACTTGTGAAAACAGATATGTTAATGACATTTTTGATTAATATATGTACACACACAATTTTCATTGTTGTAGTGAAGAGTGGCCTGGAGCTGAGGCCCGTGAGTAAGACAAAAGGGAAGCTGTGCTGTACCTGAAAACTCATCACCCCACCTTTCCTCTTGTTTTGTTGCTTTCCCTGAGAAGAGCCCAAACATTCACCTCAAGGCTTTGAGTGAACAATTCCATCAACCTGGGTCTAACTGCCCAACAACAGGAGCCTTCAGGAATTTCCCCAGCCCAAGGGACGTGGTTCAGCCCAGCTGCAGAAAGATCCTCAGACATCTCTTGTTTGGGTGATGTCCTAAAATACCTGTGCATTACCCAAACCCAACACAGGAGAGACTTGGTGGTACTGAGTGAGCCCGTTAACAAAAAGATTGGACCAGTGAGACCTTAATTTTTTGTGCTGGAGGAAGCGTGTCAAAACCAATGCCTTTTCTATTAAAAATTGTCTCAAGCAGTATATGACACTAAAACTTAAATTTGCAGCTCACTCTTTTAAGGTGCTGAACTGCATGGCTTTAATCCCCAGAGGCATTAGTGCGGGTACTTAAAGTCTGTGCTTGTGTAGTCTTATTGATGTAAGCACTTCGTTAAAAGGGGCCAGATTACAAAGCTGCTTTGAGGATCTAGCCCTCAGCAGTGAAAAGAAGCAGTTTAGGCCAGACACATCAGAGTGGGCTGGAGCCCACATGTGTTATTTGCATTTGGAATTGAAGCATTTTAATAATTTAATCACTTCTGAAAAGCATTGTGCAGAGACGCTCCCCAGTCATTTTGAGGAACTAAGTCCTCTTAAATTCTAATTCTTACCCTTCTGCTTATTCACAAAATAGCTTTAAGGAATATCTTGCCATGCCTCAGCTTTTCCATCCCTACAATACATACCTCAAAGGGCCATTGTCCCTGTCATTAAATAATGCTGGTAAAGCACTCTGAAGATCTGCACTGGTATATGTATTCCACAAGAAATTATTACTGCAGCATTAGTACCATATGAAGTTTCATATAAATCCATGAACTATTCTATTGGTTACAATTCTTGAATCACTATCTCCAGCATAAAGATATTAAGTGAAAGAAATAGTTGACTACTTTAGAACATGGTTCTCTAAAACCTTTATTCATATAGTTATATTATATTCAAATGTCAGAATATATCCAAACCCCTATTTTTATTTTAAGCTTGGCTGATTTATTGATGGCGGTGCCTAATTTTTAAAACATTTTCTCCTTTAGAAATTAGTCTTCTGTCAACCTCTCTAATGTACACAATCTGGAGTCACAGCATTCATCTTAAGCAGCTTAGCATTAATGTTTAATTCTGCAGTCCTTACCCTGGCTGTGCAGAACAGTTTGATAGTTTATGTCTTTTGCAATCAGTAGTTAACATATATTCCTGTATTCTCAACTGCACTACTAAGTTGCTGTTCTCTCACACTCTATTTTCCCTGCTTTTTCCTCCCCTTAATTTCTTCCTGGTTTAAGACACTTGATTTTTCATTAACAGGCAGTTTTGAAAGCCAGCAATTAAAATGCTGAAGGACACAGGCTCTCTGGCCCCTCTTTGAATGCTGGAGTTCTCGAAATGTTTTTGAATCAGATTGTCTGAGCACCTGTGGACATGGTCTGCTTGCTTGCTTCTGTTGGTCATGGAATGGTCTGGGTTAGGAGGGACCTTAAAGACCAGTTCCAACCCCCTGCCATGAGCAGGGACACCTTGACCTAGACCAGGCTGCTCCAAACCCCATCCAACCTGGCCTTGGGCGGTCCCTTTGTCATCATGGGTCTTAGCCACACCAGTCCTTAGTGCTGTGAGTAGCTCCTATCCCACAGAGCAGAGCTTCACACAAGGACTAGTCTTGTTTCAACAAGAAGAAACACTGCATTAAGCCTCTCTCACACTTCATATAGGACAGAGTAAACCAGGGGGTGCCTTATGCACTGACACATAGTCCCCGGGGGAATTTAGGGTGGCTTAAGTGCCTTGCTTTTCTTCATATTTCATATTTCTGCCTACAATTGTACATGTTAAACACCTACACTTCTTATACACCCCGGGGTTTGCTATCTGCTGCAAATCCATGCTCAAGCAACCCACTTTTCACAGGAGAGATTTAAGGCTGCTCCTCTGAAGTACGTGGAGATTGGGTAGGTAAGTGTATGCTTAACATTAGTCCATGCTTATCTTCTATTAAACCTAATAGGACTCGGCACTTGTTTAATGTTAATTATACCCTTATGTGGTTTATGGATTGGGGCCTGGATTACTTATTTGATTACAATTAGGCCTGTGATTGCATGCTCACTGAGCTGAGACCATTCAGCAATGAGCCTGAGTGCTTGTCTCCTCCCCACCTGCCCTCCTTTGGAGGAACAGAAGTTGCTCCATTGGCAGTGCTGGGAGGTTTCTCTTAGCTCTGTGGTAATGATGGACTAAAAAATAAAAATACCATTACTCCTTTTCACAGTGCCTTGTGACAGTGAACAGATAGAGCTGTCTCAATGAGAGGGGGAGCAAACCATCCCCAAAACACAAACCTTTTACATCTCTGGTACATGGATATACACATGCATTACTTCCATCCAGAGGAGCTGTAAACAAGATGAACTCTTCTAACCTCAGTCAAAACTGTCAAACTGAAAACCACAGAACAAATGCTCTGGGGAAAAGGAAGAGGTAGAGCAACCTTTAGAAGAGCAGCAAGATCTCACCCCTTCCACTGTGAAACGCAAAAACTCAAGGGAAGAAACTCCCATCCTGTTAAACACTAACAGGCTTAGAGCTCAGTGTGACTGCAGCAATTTAGCAGTGACCTTGCAGAGTCAAACCCCACCGTCAGCTGGAAACAATATAAATTATAGTGGTACAAAATGACGAGCTTAAAATTCGTTTTGTGGAGGGTAATGCTTACAAAGTTTTTCAAATAGTTCATTTCCTTATGCAAAGTGTCGTCTCTAGACAAATACATTAAGAAAAACTGATATCCTCATCAGAATGGTCTTGTGGTTAAGGTAACAGATTGGGAGTCATTCTCGAGGTCTGTGTCCTTTTTGTGTCTTATCTTTGAGAGACAGATTGTGAACCAGTTATTCTCATTGATGAGTAGCACTTGCACCAGTTGCCCCGTACAAAATAATGATACAGCTCATGCAGGCACTCATCCATCACTGCAAAAAAGACATTCTCAATGTAACCTTTAGGTTGAAAGAGATGTTCAGGGAAGTCACTATCTCCTCCAGCATTTAGCACAAAGGTCTCCCTGCAGCTGCCATGTCAAAGCATCTGCAATATAGGTACAGACAGCCTCAACAGTAGCCAGAAAATATCTTTCTAGAATATTTAAGTAAAGGCTATTACAGGCAAAATATTAACATATTTTCCACTGTAAAAACATTGTAATCCACATCCCTCCATCTCAATGATCTTAGAGGTCTTTTCCAACCTAAACTGTTCTATAATTTTATTTGAGGCCTCAAGGACAAATTTGAGGCTAAAGTATAAAAGAAAAGGAATAGTTAAATACTGATTCACACATAAAAGCTTAGTTCTTTTTTCCTTTTTTTCCATAAATGGCAATCATTCAAACTATCAATCATCTGGAGAGGAAGAATCAGCAGGCAATCTAATTCAAGGAATTAGATTGTAATGCCTGATGTAGATCTACCAGTTAATTTAAATAATGAGTCACCTGGTAGGCAATCAAATCTAGGTCAGGACATTTAGCAGGCTGAAAATAATGAGTCTAACAGCAACAGAGCTAACAAAACAATCCAGATAATAATGACAGCACAGAATGACAGTCCTAAAGTAATCAGACAGTGTGCACAAACTGTAAATAGACAGAGCAAAGAGAATGAACTTGTGTAGGAAGGCAAAACATATTCTCCAATGAAACTATTATAGAAGAATTATGTTTGGTTAAAAGGAAGCATAGTGACAATCACAGTGAGGACATGCAATATTTATGTGCTCTGACTGCATCTACGATATCAGTGAAAGCCTTCTTTATCAGCTGTTTTGTTTGTTTTGCTTTGTATGTAAAGCAAACACTGTAAAATTTGATTGTTGTTGTGTTTAGGAAGTGAGGCAGAAAAGCCCCCCATTTTCCTACTGTCTTTTCCTGACTTTTCCTTGAAATAGTTTTTGATCTTGATTTTAGAAATTGCTTCTCGGTTCACGAAAATAAGACTGGGGGAGAAAGAAAGTAAATGTTCAAAAGCAGCTCCCCCTGCAGTCCCCTCTGCCCCGTGCCCACATGGATCAGGACATTGGAGACACAGCTACCACAGGGAGCAGGGACAGGGAATTTCGTACCAGCATCCTCCACAAACCCCTCATTTAACAGATGTCATGGAGCCCTGCCCCTTGTGCTGCCCAAGCAGCCCGGGGGCTGTAACCACACACAGGCACTTCTGCTCCTGAGCAGCACGAGCAGGAGATTTGTTTGAGTGGGAAACACTAGATGTCAGCAGCCCTCCTTGCTCTCCAAAGGGTGCTGCCCGCTCAAGAACAGTTTTTATCTTATCCGTCTGCTCCTCTCTGGATGCACAGTTCCCAAATTATGGGATTTTTATCTCCACAAAGTCCTGACTGCATCCAGCTGCCACAAAGTGTTTTCTTGTGTTTGATTTCAGCCTTGTTCATTCACACAAGCAGAGAGCAACTAATTCTGTTAGCTTGTCAGGGAGTCGGGGTCTGAAAATGCTCTTTTGTACCACCCACAGACCTAAGCATGTCACTGACCCTGCGGGGAGGTCAGACCCTCCTTCCCCAGTGCCCTGCTCCAGAAATTTTAGAATTATAGAATCATTAAAATTGGAAAAGTCCTCTAAAAGTCCTCTAAGATCATCAGGTCCCCATTAACCCAGCACTGCCAAGCCCACCTCCAACCCATGTCCCCAAGTGCCTCCTGATACACCTCTTTTAAATCCCTCCAGGGATAGCGATTCAAGCACTGCCCTGGCCAGTCTGCTCCGAAGCCTGACCAATGCTTTAGTTTGGAGGGGGTTTTGTGGGCATTTTGGGTTCTTTTTGTATTAAGATCAATTCTATGTTACCAATGACACTACCAAGTTTTTCAGACAAAATGTGGAATGGCAACAGATTTACCTATTGAGATGAATTTTATAATCCACTACCCACATGATGCTCCAGGCAACTGGCGCTCTGCTGGCTTGTCACTAATGCTGGGCTGTTGGGTTTATTCAGCTTAAACTAATCAGGGAGCATATAGGAGATGACTATCAAACAAATATTCTTCAAGTTCAGCATCTCATTAAGCCTTCAAACTTCGCATCTCATTATGCCTTAAAATGAATGATGGCACTACTTACCATAACTCCAGGTAGCAGGCTAATGTTGAACAGCCAATTTTTTCCCCTTTGTGAGCTGATTATTTAGTTTATAATTACAGTTTCAGTTTTAAAAGCATTGTTGAGTTCCGTTGGCAGATTTAAAAAAGTGTAGGGCTTTGTAGCTCAGCTTTATGTTTCCAAGCGTGTCATGGACTGCTTCAAGAGAATCTGTGGGAGCTCTTGTGATTCCTTACATCATGCCTTTCTTTTCTTTGAAAAGTCAAAAGGGAATGATCAGACTTTATTCTTACCTGCATCAGTGAGAATTATCTCTGCCTATGAACTGGACCTACTGTGGTGATAAGGCAGTATCTGGTAGCTACTTCTAAAAACTTCATCAGGTTTCAGAAATGTAAAATGGTTGAAGAGTCTAAACTGGGGTTTATCAGGATGCAAAAAATTCATCTTCTAAGACAATTTAACCATTGGTTTAAGAATTTTCACACCCTCAAAAATAGGGTGAAAGCCATTTCTGAACCATTCAGTAAAAAAGAGCAATAGTTCCACATTCCTGCAGCAGCACAAATTGAACCATCACAATATCCATGACCAGGGGGACCTGACACAGGGCCATGGATGCTGAATGAAGAGATTCCCGTTATTCCTCCAGCTCTGCTAATGATCTGCTGTTTTGTCTCTCTGAAATCATTGAATATTTTTATGGCAATTCATGCCTTACCTTCTGTTTATACTGCTGATTTCTTTCAGGACTTCTGGGCTCAGCTGCAACCCAAGTGGTGAGAGGAAGAAGAGATTGCAGATACTCCATCTTCCCTATTGTGTGATACTGTGTGTAGGCTACTCACAGTATTACAAAGTCAGATGTCTGTTTTGATGTTCTAATTATTTAAATTTATGTTAATCTCGTTCATGTGTTCTCAAAGTTAAGAACTCCCTAATACATCAGAGGAGTAGTGTTCAATGCACAAAGAAGGTTGTGGGGTGTTCTGAGGTCCACTTCAATGAAGGGAGCCTTGTAAATGAGAAATAATAACCAAAAACTAGCCTGATGATTTTAGAATACACAAGAAAGCACCAATCTGTACAGGCAAGATGGAAATCACAACCTTATCCCTAATTCCAGTATTTAATTTGTCTCACTCCTGTTTCACAAATACTGGAGCCTGTCACATCTGGAATCTTTTCCACAGCTGGAGAGTAGCACACTGAAGTTGTGAGAACTAAAAACATTTGGCTCGCAGGTCCTGCTAAAGCACTAATCCCTGAAATAGTGATTTCCCTCTTTTTACACATACTTTACAGTTTTTTAGATGCCTGAAATAGTAATGCCAAGCGTAATTCTCTTCCTAGCCAAGCCTACTTAAAATGCTCACTCAGAAGTAATAAGAGCAATATTTTTTCTAATCAGGTCCCCTTGGAATGAAATCATGGGAAAACTGTTCTTGCCAGTTCATGCTGATTACCTGTGTGTCTCATTACTCTAAACCCTATCTGACAGTCACACAGCCAAAACTGTCTTTCAGCAAGAGCTACCACTGAGTCTTTTAAAATAATTTTATTTCAATTTCTAGCTAGTTCTAGCTTAAACAGCACATTTAATTGCCTAATAAGCAGTTCATAAGAAGAACATAATTTCAAAGTAAAATGTTGGACCTACCCGGTCTTTGACAGCCATGGAAATTAGAGATGCCTTTTAAGTCCTCCAGTTCAAGTGATTCTGCAACAGAGGAATCAGCAACCTGGAAACTCGTTAGAATACTGATTGCACTTTCAAAGCATGCACAGAATTAAAAAATAATAATAATAAAAATTACTGTAAACATTAAGCAATTACTGAATGCAGAGGGTAAAATATTTTAACGGTTTCAGAAGTAGCAGTAGGCTCCAAAGTAATAAGAATCCCAACAGGTTTGGTTTGTCTATAGGGAAAACTTCCCACGCCACTGGAAACTGCTGTTATTTTATTACAAATAAAATATCTGTATAAATGTAAAATGTACCACGTGCAGGGGCTAATTTTGCCTGATCTCCCTTGTAACAAAGGCAGCAGAACTCAAGCCACGGGTTTTTCCTTTCAGCTCAATTTTCTGTGCCTAATGAACTCCCAGTTTCAGAATGCTGCACTATCTTGAGGAGTCCCAGGGACGATGGACTGGACCAAGTTGTATTAAACTCATGAGTTTAACAGGGAAATTCCCCAAGGATTTACAGCAGGCAGACTTCAGCCACCAGTGCTGGAATTTCTCACCTCCACTGCTTTGTCCCTGTGTGTCCCCAGGACTGTGCATATGGGATGGATCCTCGTGGTCATTTGCAAGCCCCACACCTGGCAGGGAAAACCCAGGCTGCATGGGAAAACAGGCAGGGAAGAGGAAAGGAGCACCAGAGTCCTTCAACATGGAGCTGGGACATACCTGGAAAATATTCTGGAGTTAATCCCGTCCAAACAAGGCATGGCCACAGATCTCCAGTCCTAATTCACCAGGTGAACGAGTCCCTCACCTTCTGGATTTTTGTCGTGTTGATATCTCAAATAATTAAACAGCAAATTCCAAAGCCTAAGGCAGAGATAATGGCTGAGAAACTGTTGCTCATTTGTTCATTTTGGATGGCAGAGCTGTGGATTTTTCTACATAATGTGTTTTCCTGGCTGTGTGAATATTTCTAGGATGAATAAAAACTTTTGGCAAGTTCCTGGAGAACCAAAAGTGGCTGACAGACAAGGTTAATTACCAACATGGGTGTTTATTTGACATCCAGGAGTGGTTTGTGTACCTGGCAGAGAGTAAAGCCAGTTACTACAGGGAGTACCCTACAGAAAGGCAGTCAAATCAACTGAGATTTGTAGTGGAAATGCTTTTCTATTGAAAAAATATTCAATTCTGGAAATTGATGCATTTTGTCAGAATTTCTTGACTCTGATTAAACTGTGCAAATAAAAAAGAAGGAAAACAATTAAACCCCAGTGATTTTGATGAGGTCAAATGCATTGTCATTTCTGTGTTCATTATTTTGAACTACTTTTCCTGATTTTATGCGAACATTACAAATGGATAACCAAGAAGAGAAAATTCTAAAATTTCTATTCTTTTATCTGAATTAAATGGGAGAATTCTGGCCTCATTTTAAATGAAATATTGTGTTATCAAGCTGCTGCAAATTTTTCATCAGATCATTTTTAGGAAAAAAAAAACCTCAAGAAACTCTAACAGTAAAGAATAAAGTACAAAGTGAAATAAAATTGCATAACCAAAATTTAGGAGATATTAGTAAATACAAGAAATACTGCTGAAGAAAAATCAATTTTCTTCTCTCATCAGCTCAAAATAGAATTGCCTGGTTTTACTCCCAGAAAATGTGGAAATAATTTTTTCTATGAACATTGCAAAACTGATAAACTGAAAGTGCAAACTATAAAGTCATAAATCAAATACAAAACAAATTTCAGAAATGATCAAATAATAACCCATTTTATGCTATAGATTTCTCTGTATCTCTGCTTGTGAAATACCCTTTTAACCTGCCTTTTCCCATGTTTTTTTGAAAGTATAGCATATTCAGCTACTCAACAAAATTCTTATTAGTGAAAGCATTAATCATTGGTTAATTGTAATTACTTAGCCTGTGGAAAATTTGGGAATGGAATTAGACTGTGACTACAAGTCAAATAAAGTTTGCCTTTCCTATTGATTTAAACATTTTTGAGACAGATGTTCAATATGGTTTGCTTGGCATTTTCTTTTTTTTTAATGCTTGGTCAATGTGCTGAATAATAATTGAACTCAGTCTCCACACAAATTTTTGTATCCCATAGAAGTTACCTTGTAATCATCAATTTTCCTAATAATAGAGGACAGCACATGTATTGCTTTTCCAATAAACTTGCACGAAAGTACAAACCAAGATATTTTTGAGCTTCTATGCTTTTTTGTGGTTCAACTGAATGTTCCCGACAACATTAAAAATTATTTAAAGCCTGCAGTACACATTTTGATACCTTCTTTAAACACCTTTAGACTTTTTCAGTGTCACAGTCCAACGTTCTTTCCTTTATTTATGCTTGGAAGGGCAGAGCCTCAGCAGGGTTTCAGTGTTGGGATGGGGCACTGCCTGCATCTGACACTGGGTTTCCTTCAGTCATTCAGGAATGTGAAAGCGAAGATCAAGAGCTTAATTTTTCCATCTTCTAAGTCTTTGTCTTTTTTTTCTTTTCCTTCTTTTTTTTTTTATATAATCTTTAATGCTGATGACTTCAACTATTTTAAGAAAATATTCTTTTTTTTTCCGATTTTGTTGGAAACTGCATGAGGATCCTTTCAGAACTAATTAACCTCCTCTCTGTCCTTCCATGGATATCACAGAGCCTGTCTACAACACAGAGCTCCCAAAACTTCCTCTGCCTCAGGTGGATCACCTGCAAAGCACAGGTTCATGAGCACCTGAAGAACTGGATTGATGTCGTGCAAGGCATTGGGTTTTTAACGGAGCTACATTGGTGATTCACCTCTTGCTGTGCCTCAGCCTGCGAGAGCAGAGACATCACTGCCTTGGACACAGACACACACCAGCGCCAGGAGCAGGGAATGCTGGTGGGAAGAAGTGGGAGCTGAGTGGAGGGGATGGTGTCTCAGAAGGTGTTTCACTGGGTCTTTCTGACTTATCCACCTGCCTACCTCACAAAACCAGTGGGAAATGCTCATTACCCTCAGCACCTCTGCAGAACTGGATGAAATCAGCTCTAAAGATCCATCCACTCGATAAAACAGAAGTAGTTGCTCCTGTCAACAGAATAGCTGCTCCTGTGAAAGGTATCAGCCCTGTTTGAGAACTTGAGATTGGTGATGCAGGTGTACATTTACTGAGCGTATCATGCTCTGAGCTGGAAGAATGATATTCACTTTCCAGGGAAACCGGTATTCCAAAAAGATTAAATGAGACTTTTTAACTGAACAGAAAACTCAGATGTACTACTTCTAGAAAGTGAGAAGTTTGAGATATTGGTTCTTCCATTTTCTTTTGTATTTTTTCTTCATTTTTTTTCTTTTAATATATGTATAAAACGAGGAGGGAGAGAAACCAAACTGAGGAAAGGAAAAGCTGGAACAGGAGAATTAAATCATTGATCAAAAGATTTTTGCCATCATGGTAAAATTTTGTTAAAAAATATAATTTTTTTTAAACTCTAAATAACAGCACAGAGAAACTTCCCTGACAAATCATAACGTCATAATCTAAAAATATTTATTTTTATAGCAAATAAATATTTCATTAATATTTAAAGTTACTACAGATTTTTTCATGGGTTTCTGAACCAACCACACATTACCACTTGCAGTGGTAGATTATTTCACTTTCCTAAGGTCTATTTTTCTAAACTTAAGTCTGAATAATAACAGCGTTATTTTCTTGTCCATTCAGATTTCAAATAAAAGTTAATGACATTTTATTATGACATATTACTTATTCACACAGCTTGAATTTCTTGTGAAATACTTGCTTTTAAAAGAATGTCTGAGAATATTCCCAAATGGGAGGGGAAAAAAAAAGCATATTTATTTAGAACAATTCGAGCTGTTTCATTTTAAATTCAATGCCAAAATGCTGCTGCTTCTGCAGTTCCCACCATGACCTCCCATAACATGAGTCATCAGAGATAACTATGTCTATTATTATGCAGCAAAAAGGTAGGAGGTTTTGCTTTTTCAAACACTTTTAGCTAACTTTTCCCCCATTTCCAGTGCAGGCTAAGGTAATAATTTATCGCTTGGCAGAAAATTACAAGACTTCCACGGCGACCCATCTATGCTGGTTGGGTTTTACATGAAAGCAGCTGTATAGCACAAGTTTTTCCCACATTTTTGACCTGATTTATTCCTAGGTTGAAGATTTGGATGCTTCTTCGAATAACGAGATGGGTAACAAAATGAAGAGATTTTGGCATTAAAATTTTTAGGCTCTTCAGCTCTAAGCTGCTGAGGGAAGAGCAAGCAGACAAACCTGACCAACTTCCTGAATTCACCTCCATCTCAGCTTCTCCAGAAATCTGTTCTGGCCATCAGCTCAACTCCTACCTGTATTCCTTACACCAAAGGATCAGCATTTGCAGCTGCACCACAGACTGCATGTTTTTCCTTCTCCTTCAGCTCTCTTTTTTAACAGAGGTGATACAGTAAAACCCATTAACAAGTTTTCAAAGTCCTTCTGACACTCACAGAATTCCCTTGGAAAAGGAAGGTCTTGGATGCAGATCATTGGCCAGATTTCATCAAGACTTGCAGGTCATTATATGGGAAGAAGGACTCCTGTAATGAACATCACATCAATAAATAAAAATGTCTTGTCTTTCTGAGAATTCTTTCCTACAAAGAAGCGTCATAACAGTGAGTAACTACTAAGTTATTCTTACTTACAAAATTCACAAACTAAAGCAATGATTCAAAGTAAAAACTTCTGAAGAGGATGGGTACAGAGTATCAGAAGTCAGGACTTAGAATATAATTATAAAGAACAATATCAGCAAAACACTGCATTGATGTCTCTACATTTGGTCATGATATAATTAATCCAGCCCAAATCCTTTTGTAAAAGAAGGAACTAAGTAAGATAATTTTAATGAGTTTTAAAATGATGTTATACTTTGCATTCTCTCTAAATCTAAATATTGGCAATAATTTCTCCACCAAAATATTTTCTTCTATTATAATTTCAATAACTACAGCATATGCAAGCCGAGATATGCCTTAGTGAAAGAAAAGAAACACTGGATAATAGATCATTAACCCTAGGCCGTATTTTAATCTTCATTTCTAAAGGTTTCCCTTTCTGTACACTTTATTCATTATGCATTTCCTGCTTACAACAAGCAAATTCAGCAAACATTATTTATCAGAGTTCCTTTGGAGGCAAACAATGGCCTGGGTTTCCTGATGTGTTGTGGAGGACAAACCAAGGAGGCAGAGTCCACAAAAATAAATGGTTGATGCCCAGGTTAGTGATGTATTTCTTTAAACATAGTGGAAATATCCTTAAAAGCTGCAAGGACATATAATAAAGTGTCCCAAGAGGAGACTAACTCATGCTCTGACCTTTTATACCAGGTTGGTTATAGTATGTATTCAATTACCCAACTGAAAGAAAAAACTGTGAGAGAGATGAAGAAAATGGGTATAAATCCATGGCAATATCATCTTGATGCCTCTGACTCTTGAACTGAGTTATGCCTTACTTGTAGGGTACAATGAGGCCCTCAAAAGCAAGAAATCCAAGAGCCACAATATTTCTGAGAAAATATTCTGAATGGAATGAAACTTTTCTGATCAACAACTCTTTTTATGAAACACTGGAATTTTGCCTGCTGTGTAATATCTGGATTTTCCTGCCCACTTCTTACTTTCTTGTCTTCATAAACCTGGAAATAAGAACTACATCCTGGTTTGAAAGCAGGAGGAGATTTCCTTACATCAAAGACTAAACAGCACATTTCTGTCTCAGTAAATGAGGTCATTTTGCTATTTCTCCGCTCTGCTTTTTTCTTTCTTTCCCTGGATACTGAACTCTGAAATTAAATTATCCTTACTTCCCTTTCTGAGGAACTGAAAAGGCAAATTTTGTGTACATCATAATTTTCAACAACCACAGGGGTTTAAATTTTGTAGCCTGTAGGTAAATGTAGCATTTTCTTCTAGTTAAAAGAATCTATTCTTCTTTCTTTAGCATTACAATGTGTTATTTAATTGCATTGTACATTCCATGTCTTAGTTGGGTGAAAGTTGCCAAGCCCTATAAAAATTTTAAAAAAACATTCTTTTTTTTCATATGATATCCAAAGGAATATTTTCATACTAAGAACAATATTTTCAAAAACAGCTACTTATTTTTGGTTTATCTGATCATTGCCTGTTAGTTAAACATGCTGGATAGATCTGTGGAGGACATTCAATGGTCTTATTTAAAAGTGGAGGTGTTCATCTGTTTTCAGAATCCAAGCTCCTTTTTTCTTGGCATCACCGATGTCAGCGTGAGTTCTCTGTTGAGTCAGTCGTACCACACTCAAGTCTATAAATTCATGTGACATTGGAAAGTCTAAATTTCATCAGTGTCATCAATCATGGACTGATGAACAACAAAGAGTTTTCAAGGATTTCTTATCCAACAAGAATCTGTGCAAAAGAAACACAAAATCATCTTCGTTACATCCAAGAGTGATGCTAATCCGCATCCAATGAGATTCTTTGCTTGAGTAAGAATTACTCATGCCAATAAAAAAAGTTGGAAGGGATGGCAGCAATATTTGTTACCATGGTACAATTACTTTCAAAACTGAGAAAAACATTGGTTCAGTTTTATTTTCAAAAGAAATTATTGTCTTTTTTCCAAAATTCCATCATTAATCTTTGTAAAGAATGGCTAAGGACTGAATAGAATTACGATCCCTTTCTGTCAGGAAGAGAAAGATTAGAGTTACAATACTCTTCTGTCAGGAAGAGAAAGATTAGATTACACTTCATATTTTATGCGAAGAAAATTGTGGCTATTTCGGCCATAAATATAGCCTCTAAGAAGAAAAAATACTGAATTTGGATTGCCAGTGCAATGCTATTATGCCAAAGTAATATAATATCCACAGAGATACGATAGGTGCTTTCAGAGAAGTCCGGGTCTGTAACATGATGCACTACACTGCAGATGAAGCCTTCTGTTAATATATAACCTGCATAACAATTTCACTGTAATAAATGGTGGGTGGATTTCTTGTTATTGATTTTACCATCCCAGGCAGTTGGAGGTCATCATACATTTACACAGGAAATACTACAAATCCCAGCGGTCATGAGTTCGTTACCTCAGCCTATTTTTCTGGGTTTTTTTCATACAGTTGGTACAGCAGTAAACACGGAGAATAATAATCCTTACTGCTTAGCAATTTCTTCTATTGTCCTTTGTATTATATACAATCTTTTGGTGGGAAAGCCCTTAAGAGAAATAAAATCAATAGGACACTATGAAACTGTAATAGGAGTCTACAAAAACCACTCTAAGAACCATCAGATATAATAGAAAGTGATTATATCTCCATAGGGCTTTTCTTTCTAGGGCAAAAAGGCTAATAATTATAAAAAAAGGTAAAAAGCTTGTTTGCTTTCACTTAGTAGGTTGTCTTATATTCTAACAGGGTCTGAGGGAGGGAAGGTGCCACTCTAACTCTGAACATAAATGCAGAGGAAAAGCTCAGCCCTCAGAAGAGGACTTGCATCCCAAAGGACTCATGGAAGAAGACTCTTCCAGAGTGTCCATCACATTTCAAAAGGGAAAATAATATAAAATGGGAAATACTGGAATGTTGAGGAGTTTATTTCTCCAGGTAGTTTGAGATCACTAAGTGTTAAATTTCCAAAGCAATTCTTGAGACACTGAGTTGCATCAGGGCTATTCGGAGAATAAGCAGGTGAAACAGCTCCTTCATCCAGCCACCAGTGCTTCTCTATGTATCCCTTGGAAGGAAACCCCAGAGGAAAGTGCTTTAGGTTTTTGCAAAACTCTTTTTGCAAGTCTTTGGTATCAGCCTGCGCACTCTATCACAGTTTGAGAGCTCTATCTCTGCAGGGTTCCCTCCTGACACGGCCTATTCTGATGAGCTGGTGACTCACAAAAGATCTAAGAGTAACACCAAGAGCACCACAAAGTTATTCTCATTTAATTTCTATTCAGTGATATTCTTAAAACCTTTCAAGAAGTTTGAGAGGTGATGATAGTGTAGGTCCTGATCCAAACTTACCTAAAGTCAGTAAGAACTTAGACTTTGACTTATTTAATCCTGATTTAGCTAGATAATAAAGCCAGTGCTGAATTTTAAGTATACAAACAGTTCTATATTATGCATACAAATCCCTTTCCAGATTAGGGTAAATGTTAATCTGTAAAACACAGACAGGACTTCTCCAAAAAGCTTCCCTTTCACAACTAATAAATTCACAATGGGGAGATTCAGAATGACTACTTCAAAATTATATTCAAAAGTTTAGTGAAAGCTTCAATTATCTGCTGGGCTGGAGACTGGGACATTCCCTGTCAATTATTGTTCTTCTGAAACCTGTAACCACAGGCTCTTCCTCACATGGTTTAACTTGAGGTAGCTCATGGAGGTGTTTTGAATCACTGTCTAAATATCTGCCTTTTCTGTACTGCCTGCTTGGGCTCTAGCTTTGGATAGCTAAAATATCTAAGTTAAATGCCCAGAGAATATGAAATACATGGTGAACCATGTATTCATGGTGAATAAACCTGAGGAAATACATGGTGAACTGTGGGGTGAAGAAATGATGTGTCAAACCCCACACTTCCACATCACTGCAAATTTATTGATCTGGATGGAATTAAGACCAATGTACTCTACATATTTGAATCTGCATTAATCCTCAAATAATTTTTGTACCTCTACAGTGATAGTGGAAACAATTTTTTTGGCAGTGTAAGTTTATTTTGCTAAATATCTAAACCAGTCCAGACCAAGTGAACTGACTCACAGCGATTCCAACACCAAGAACATGAGTGTTCTATTTTCCCTCACATCCCAGCCACAGGAGCACCACTCACCCCATATATTCATCAGAGTGTTTTAGTGTACCTTTTAAATTGTCATCATTCTCTCTGCTCCATTAATAGAACTATCTGCATGAAAGAAAGAACAAATTGTCTTCTAACTGGTCTATTACAAGGGACATTAATGAATATAGGGGAACTTTATTAGTGTTTTAATGGTGTACCTGTTCACGTTGTCTTGGGTGTTATTGTTAGAACGGGCTGCTTGGCAGATATCGAAGTGCTGCCAGGTACAACAAACAATGTATTAGA
Organism: Edolisoma coerulescens; assembly: GCA_013397115.1. Classification (NCBI taxonomy): domain Eukaryota; kingdom Metazoa; phylum Chordata; class Aves; order Passeriformes; family Campephagidae; genus Edolisoma; species Edolisoma coerulescens. Next base: position 1,492,522 of record VWZW01004119.1, read on the forward strand.
AAGCAGCTTTTATGCTTGTACTGTTCTTTTTTCCTTGTAAAACAAGTATTTTCCAAGCAACATTTACCACCAGTCATTTGATGGTCACTGATATTTGGCCATCCTAAACGTAGTTGCCAAGCCAGACGCTTCAAGTTTCACATGATTTTGTCCCTGTAAAGCGACTTTTTCTTTTTAAACAAAAAAACAGCTGTAAAATAAATTCTGAGGAGCAGAGCATTAACTTAATGTTTTATCACATTAACTAAACTATATCCTGTAAAAAAACTGTACCATAAAACACTGCATTAAAGTTAATGCAAGACTGAATATTATACGTGGGCATATTCACTGCAATTTAGATCCTCACTAGCACAAAGCTTCCATGGATACCCTTGAGAAATTGGCTTGACTAAACACAGGAAAATTAAACCTTGTATTAAGGAGGAAAATGACCTTCCAGCACATGGGTCATACATAAGTTTTTTGTCTTTTTTTTTTTTTTAAGGCTGGCCATCATCATTGAGTATTGGAAAGGAAAAGGCAAAATAAAGTGCCTTGTTCCTTGTTACAGCTGCTATCCGCAGATCAGCAAAGGCTAAGGGCCAGCATGGGATGGGCTGGATGTAAAAGTCATGTAAGAATACAAATGTTTATTAATTTCATAGGGATTTCTCACACTGTCCTAAAGCTCTGTCATGGTTTCTTTTGTTAAAAACATTTTTAGCCGTTTCCTGACAAGATCAGCAAACTGTTTGTGCTTCAATAAACTATTACATAGAAGGCAAATATTATAAACCCACAATATTTACTTTGCAAATATAAAGATAAATTTGTTGTTGCTCATATGTCTCTGTTCTGTAAATTTATTGCCATAAATGTATATCTAAATTATACATACAAACATGTGCTATATACTGGATAAGGTTGCAGTCCTTTCATAAACAGTCTAAAATAATGGGAATTAAAGTAAAAATCTGAAAATAACATGATACTAAAGAGAAATACTTTAAGGAAATGAGAGAGAGAGACAGAGATAGAGATAACAATCTGATATTCACATTTTGCATTTGTGAAATTTATATGATTTAAAACAGCAATGACTTTTCAATGACTTAAATTCCATTTTTCACTGCCAAAGTAAGATGAATAATTCTGGGGTTTATTTCTTTTTGTTGGGAGGGCACATGTTTTTATTTTGTTTGTTTGTTTATTTGTTTGGGGTTTTTTATCATAAATCACTACATAGAATTCTAAAGGCTTTGTCCTTATCTTCCTTTCTGGAAGAAATACAGAAAGACTCTTTTACTGAAAAGGTAAAAAACCTTTTCAGAGATTATGTCTTGCTCTTTTCTCTGCTTTAAAACAAAGAATTGCAAGTGGGGGGCAGAAATATCTGGAATCACCTTGCTCAGTGGGACCTACCAGTGACCAGGACCTACCAGTGATGTTGTGATAAATATTCACAAGATATCTTTGACATGACCTTGTGGAATTTCACTCCACATTCATAATCTCTTCGTTCATAATCATTTATCAACTCGTGGTTTTTTTACAAAGTAGTTTGTCAGAAAGGTTTGGGGAAAGCTTAATCTGGTAAAAGGGTTTAAACATCTCAGAAGTACAATGAGGTTGAAGTTAGCATTAATGTTTATATTCATGAAAATTATTATTGTCTGAGCATTTTATACTCCTTTTTCTTCCAAGTTGATAACATAGGCTGACGTACCATGATACATTTTTTATTAAGTGCTTGATTATTCAGTTTGATTTCCTGAAGGCTTTGTGTCTAATCTACGGAGGAGAGAGGGGATCAGCTTCAACTCTGTGCAGAAAAGTGAAAATAACACATCTTATGGAGACCTGTTGTGGTGGATCATGATTATATGGGGCTGAGCTTCATGAAGCTGTAGAAATAATCTCAGTTCCTGAAAAGTGCCAGTGTGGCAGAGCATATCAGATTATGAGGAATACATAAAAATTCATACAAACTTTATGCAAAATCCTCAAAATTTAAGAAGTAGGGAAGAAGACACAATGCCATCAGATTTAACTCCCATTTTGATGTTGATTTTGCAGCACCTATATTGCAAAGACTAAAATATCTCCTAGCTGCAATTATGTAACTTTCATTCCAGAGTTCAGCACTATTGTAGTGACCTTTTCCAGTCTAGACAGAGGACTATTAACTGGTCCAATTTTCCAATAGGTGAAAATGACCCCAACTAACTCTTCTCTGGTGCTAAATTTAAATTTAAAAATTTAAAACTAAAATCCGCCTTCTCACGGTTTATAAAGAATTAATTTTGTTTAAGTGCTAGATAACATATTTTACACTCCACTAGGGTACACACCTTGGTAGGTTGAATATAATTCACATATTGCTTAATATCATATTAAAATTGATATGCAAAAAATATTAGGATGGAATTCACGGCTGCCAGTGAAATATTCCTGCAGAAGTTATGAGAAAGACTTTTTGCAAGGAAACAGCAGTATCAAACCTTTGGGTCCTTTGACTAAATGTTGAATAATTATCAGTAATCATGATATTCACTATCAGAAATGCAGAGAAATCTTCCACTCAGTTTATTTTGTATCATTCACAGCTTGGGTAAAACCCAGCTTATCCAACTTTGTGTTTGAGCACATACATTGGAGGAGATGCAGGTGCCTGCAGTGTCATTTCTCCTTTTCATTATTATTTTTTATATCATATATGCTTGTTTTATAGGTATATTTCTGTTGCTGTTAGAGGTGATTGGAGTATCAGAGTGAAATGTACATTTCAAGAAGCATACAATTAAGAAAAAATTAATGTGATACAAAAGTAAACATCTATGTACTGTAGTAGAAAGCCTTTATGGGATTTTGAGTTGGAGAAGCTTGTGTGGAAAGTAGCCAAAAATGGAGGCAAATTACATCAACATAGATTTATCTCCGTGCTTAGTTCAATGTTTTGTAATCCTGATACCAATACACAGTTTATTTTAAACCACAAAGCACAGCAAACATGATCAGATAGAAAGACTCAACCAATTTCTTTCAGTCATTAGGCCTCTGACATTCATAAATCACCAGAAAGGCTGACCAGATATTCTGAAGCCCATCCAATTTATCATAGCACTTATAGGTTACACTTTCTAAACTTGCTTATTCATTCTGATCATTATAATAATTTGAAATGCCAAAATAAATCACAGAATGCCAGGTTGGAAGGGACCTCAAGGAACATCTGGTCCAACCTTTCTTGGCAAAGACATGTCCTAGACATGGCTCAGCATCCTGTCCAGACAACTCTTAAAAGTGTCCAGCATTGGTGAATCCACCACTTCCCTGTGGAGACTATTCCAGTATTTGTATTGATTTCACTGAGACAGTATTTCTTGCCATTAGAAGCATTGTTTAATTTCTTTTCCCCTCAGGTTTAGGCACCAGCCCAGGAGTCGGTGAATGGTGTTAAAAACTTAGTCACTTTACTCTGAGCTAAGGCATCTACTGAAAGCATTTAAATAATGCAATTAAATGCCTTCTGCCTCAATATCAGCAATTTTTAGAGAAGGCCATTGATTGCAGCTGGCCCTGCTGTCATCTGCAGCTCCTGACCCCAACTCACCTGCTCCAGCCACATCCACCCTCACCGGGGTCGTGTTCCCCCTTGCACTGTAAAAACATGCACAGCTCATCAGAAATGCATTTCATTACATTCAACACCTTTCAATTACAGGCTGAGTCTAAGATGCACTTGTAAAACCAAAGCTGTATTTTACAGAACAGAAAAATATTTGGAAAAAAGTCTTAAAAGTGATGTCAATCAAACGAACAGAATTTGTTTCTTTCATGAAATCCGCTGGTTTGTTGCGTTTCGCAAAAAGAACAAAGCCCCTTCCCCGGGTTTAATGGGTGTCATGTGCCTCCAGCTATACAGCAGAATAAAAGGTGCTCCAAGTGTTTTTTGTCCTAATTATACAGCTCTTTAGAGAATATATGTCAGAAGTTAGAAGTGGTGCCTCCTGGCAGGCCGGCACACTCGGATGACGTGTCAACCTACAGCACACACTCATCTAAACACCGCCAGAAATAGCAGAGGAAAAGGGGAAAACTTTGCTATTTACCAAAGGGTAAAGTTCATTTAGATAATATTCCTGATTCTTGCTGCTGCCTGTCCTCCTTTCTGAGCTCCACAATTATTATTTTTATTTTTCCACCATTCCTCTGGGATTCGCAGAGCTAAATGCTCTTCAGAAAATTCCTCAGAGAATTTTCTCGAATCAATTGCTCAGGAAAATGTCTGTCCCATGAGTTTGCCACTGAATTGGTGATGGGCCTCATTTTGATGCACCCCTTTCTCTGCTCTCCCTGACTGAACTCGAGTCAACAAAGTCACCCCCACATCTTTGCATTAAAGACTCCTCAAAGTTTTTTTTTCCTTAGTTGAGTATCACTGCTGTCATTAAAATTTTATGGATGAATGCTCAGCATGCATCCAGTAGTGTTTCCAAGAGCCCTATTGCCTTCCATTATTAATTAAAAGATTGGAGGAAGACTAGGTCTTTGAAGTAAGAGCTATAAGAAACCCTGTCTAAAAGGGTTTAAAATTGTTGTAACAATTACAAAATATAGATACATTTTATATATTGAATACAAATTATATAAATGTAAAAGAACTGAAGAAATTCTTTGCTGTGAGGGTGATGAGGCAGAGGTTGTCCAGAGAAGCTGTGGATGCCCCATCCCTGGAAGCGTCCAAAGCCAGGCTGGATGGGGCTCTGAGCAATCAGGGACAGTGGAAGGTGTCCCTGACCATGGCAGGGAGTTGGAACAAGATGATTTTTATGGTCCCTTCCAACCAAAAACGTTCTATGATTCTGTGAAAATCTAAACAATATAAACTATTTCAACCATTATAATTACTATAATATTTATAAATTACAAAATTATATAAATTCTAAAGGATTTGTATATTATATATAGAAATTATCTATATATAAAGTATGCTTTTAAATTTATAACAGAGTACCACCCAGGGCTATCAGCCAAGAACCTGATTTCCATGGTGTTAGGCATATATTAATACAAAATTAAAGCATTATTTTCCTATGCAGAACTTTCAAGGTAGTTAAAATAAATGACTAGAGTATCTTTAAATAGTAACTAAGCATTTTTCTGTGTAATATTGCTATGCAAGAAGTGTGATCATGGAGAACACACCAAGAAATGGGAGTCAATGTGAGAGTGAAAAAACACTTTGGCTGTCCAGGTACGCATTCCTCTCTAAACAGTGGTCCATGAAATCAGGGAGTGTTTGAAAGACAGTGCCACTTATTGAGTAAAGAGACAGTCCAAATACCTTAATCTCAAAGGATTACAACCAGTACAAATGGAAACAAACTTTCTAGCTCCTTCCCAAATTAAACAATTAACTCTAATATTCACATCCTCAGAGACATTTCAGTTGAGCTAGCACGTCTAATTTATAATCGATGATTAACAGAAGATGCAACTAATTTGTCTTTGTTATTTGATTTTGCCCCAGTCAAATTTACTCAGTAAAATGGATTGAAACAATGTTCTAATGACTGGTAAGCATTGAATTAGAAATCTGGTATGTGGCTTCATTGTAGACCAGCATTGAATAGATGTATTACAGGACAATACCTCTTGCCTTGAGTAGTTTTAACAAATTAATTTTGACCCGTGAGCTTAATAAAGTCTGTCAAGTAGGCCCAGCCTCTCTGTTAAGTTAAATGGAGACTGAATATTTAATTATTTTAATTGTCTGATAAATTTGAAATTGAGAAAGTAACAGCCCTGCAAATCTGAAAAATATATTTTCAGCCCTGCATGTCATTAAGCATTACTCTTGTGATTTTACTGCATTCAAGAGGTCACAAAGTCAAGCCCAGCCATCCCTGATTGAATGAGAATTGCACATAAAATCAAGAAAAATAGTTTTCTGGAGGTTAAAGTACCAGTTCAGGGAAGCCAAGACACATTTGCAGGAATATTTAGACTGGCGATTAGGCAGCAGAAGAACTAACAAAGATGGGCAGCCCTAATAATGATAGAATACACCTCTCTGAAGTCAGTTGTGGTCCTTCTTATAGTAAAGGACATCAAAGTTTAGTAGTTTATGTGGGAAGAACTATTGCTTTCACAGTCATCCTCTGCACTAAATGTAGAGATGTAAACATTCAAACATGAGGGAGCTGTCCCAGAACTCACTGCTAGATCCAGCATGGCTCTGTGTACCATCGCAGCTCTCCCAGTTCCCAATCAGTTCCCCATTCTTTTTTTGAGGGTTAACAGGTTTTTGGCACAAACTAACCCCAATGCATGTCAGCAAATCTCACATACACAGGAATCATTGCTTGCACTCAGTTTAGGCTGGCACTGCCAGGACCACTGACAAGACCATGTCCTGCATCCCCCAGCCTTGGGCATCTGATTTGTGACACCCATCCCCAAAGGATCTGCTGAACAGCAAAATTCCTGCATTGTCCCAAAGCAATGGGGTGCAGGGAGTGAAGAAACATCAGAGGCTAGAGGTAAAGCTGCAACTCAACCTGCAGATAGCAGTATCTGATCATCCAACTCCAGCTCAAGTATAAAGATTTTGAGCAATCTAATTTCTCAGCACCACTGAAGTCAATAGTAATTGAGACTGTGACATTTCCTAGAAAGATCTTAAAAAAAAAAATTTTAAAAAAGAGAAAACTTAACAAGGATCACGAATGAACAGGAAAGTGACCCTTGTCACAGGGCCACAGCCTGATATTTTCCTGCAACTTTTTTTCCCAAATTATTTCAACTGAAATAATCTACAGTTTATGGGCATATATTGCAACAGGCCTCTTAGATAAATATATCCTGAATTTGGTATCTTTTTATTGTGCATGATAATCGAACAAGAACACAAGCTGACTCAACTGCAGTTATTAGGTCTAATCTCTTCAAGTAGGTATTTTACTAAGAAAAAAATATAAGTATTTCAGAAAGATTTCTCTCCAGAGGATGGTTCTACACTGGACATTGGACAGAAAACGATCAGCCACAGTAAAATAAGGAGGAAAAAAAGCAGCTACAGTCACTATGCTAAGAAGTCATCCCTGTTAAAATCAATATTGTGATTAATGTTAAAACACAGGAGATCAGAATCCATCATGCAATATTTTTCCTGTCTGTGCTGTTATTTTTATAGCTTAACTTTGCTATGCTGAACTGCTTCACATCTGAATAATTGCTGGAAAGGAGCTCCAACCCTGGACAAACAAAGGGAGACTGAGGTTTGTGCTTAGCTGGGAAGGAAGAGGATGAAAAGGGAAAGCAAAGTGAAAGAAAATCTGTGTTATTTATATGAACTGCAGAGCACGAACTAAACCACACAACTTGGCAGACAATTCCTGCTGCAATTGCTGCAAAATATTTCAAGGCTTCCTGAGATGAAGTTCCTCACTCTCTGCTGCAGATGCCCCCACTCTGATGACCCTGGACCTCCCTGGTGAAGGACTGGTGGTCACAGCATTTCTGTCCCTTGCCTTGTGCTGTTCTTCTCTGAATTCATTTTCCACCGCAACAAGAGCCATGTCCTCAATTTCCACCCCCTGACAAGCAAACACTGCAAAGCAACCATGAAACATGGACTGATAATTTTAAAAGACAGGATCAAGTTCATATAATTAAAAAGTATCTGTTCAGAATATTTCATGCTTTCAGTGTTTTTTTATTTTTTTTTAATTTAAAGTCTTTGATTGCTGCAATAAAGAATGACCTTGATACATAATAAATATATTGGTTGTCTGTCAGTTTAGCATAAAGTTGCAGTGTGGGGTAGGCTGATTTACAGAAAGGGAAAAAAATTGGTTTTTCTTAGATTCTTGAATTAAAATCACAAGTCCTTCATCTCCTAGTGGAAGATGTCCCTGCCTAGAACTAGATGATTTTTAAGATTCCTTCCAACCCAAACCATTCTATGGTTCTATGATCTGAAAAATTTGGTTGGTGATACAACAATTCTCAATGTATGGAAACATGACTGAACACGTTGGGCAAGAACACAATAACCTTTTCTACCCATAAAGCTACAGAAAGTAGTCATTCATTCCAGCTAATCCCCATCCCAGCCTACCTACATTGCCTTAGCACAGCCTGGGATGCTCTCACAGCCCTGTGCTGGGAGCACACTGGTGATTACCAGCAACTTCATAAAGGAAAACCATCCCTGGAACATCTCAGTTACAGAGTGCAAACTTGTGAGTCCCATACAGGTAAAGTAGCTACTCTAAACAAACTAACAAGGAGTAACACCCATTAGCTATGAAAAAAATACAACAGAGCTCTCTCCTACTTAAAAACTATGCACAAGAAAAGAAGAAAAACAACTCATTCTCCTATTTCTGCTTGGTTGGGCTCTCTGTTTGTTTATAAACAGACCCCAGAGATGCGGCAGTCTAATGTACTGTGCCCTTAGTTTTGTCCCTCTTCCACGACAACAGCCCATAATATTATTGTTTTCTAAACAATTGAGGTGACTTGCCTTTACCTTAAAACTGACATGGACTGAACACGTTTTTAAATCCCTTTTGGTCTCACTACACTTTTCTATAAAAACTGCAGAAGCGTTGTCAGTGGATATTTTACAAATTTGCTGAAGACTATTATTTAACAATGCTAATTATAGCAATAAATGATTTAGCATTAATTATAAAGTCATATAGTAGAGAAGTACACATATTTTATACACCTAGCAGATTTTATTAGACAGCTATATTGGGCTCTGGTTTTCATCATCTCACACAGGTTTATGGATCAAAGATTTCAGTTTGACACTTGCTTTCTTCCTTTCCATTTTATAATATTATTGATGTATTATTTAACGATGGAATATTCTGAAGGCATATGTTGATAAACAGACAAGGAGCTTTGTTTTCCATAGGAACGTTGCTTTTTATCTTTTCTCCATCGAATTGTCAAGACTGCATACTTAATCACAGCTGGATGTTGGGCCTCATCTTGAACACCATAAAGTCAACGAGAGTTTTGCAACTGATTTTTATTGGAATGGGACCGAGCACAGTATTGGTAATGTGCAACTTATAAATGCCATTTGCACACATATCAATTTTATTAACTCCCTTAGTATGGAATTTTCAGAATGTAATAGTTTGGCAGGCATTACTTTAGATTTATAGTGCTCCAGGATGACACTATTAAGACACATTCACACCTCTGAAAATTGCTATAGCAACGGACTAGGACCAGTTCTTCCTCCACACTGGTGGGTGAGAATTATCTCAACGACTGAGGCTCCTGCTGCCATGTTTCGGGCGGCGTCGCTTCAGGAAAAGGTGCCTATGTGAGATGTATCCACCAACAAAAACACACACAAATAAATATAGATGCAAACAGCATGAGCAGATGGTCACAAACTGGTAGACCAGAGATGATATGGGAAGGCTTGGAATGTGTGGGACTCTCTAAGCGAACTACTAGAGAGGATTTCTCTTTGGGAAAAGATGTCTTCTGAATAGGTGGAATAGGAACAGGCTGCCCAGAGGAGAGGTGGTGTCACCATTCCTGTAAGTGTTCAAAAGATAGAAGTGGCACTTGGGGACAAGGCTTAGTGTGAACTCGGTGCTGGGTTAATGACTGGACTCAGTGATTTTAGAGATCTTTTCCAATCTCAGTGATTCTGATTCTAACCTACGAATCTTTCATCTTGTACAGACCTGAAAAAAAAAGACAAAACCTGGGAGGGTGGTTTGAGCACGCCTTAAAATATCAGTAATTCCTATTAAGGACAGAGGAGATGACTGAGCAGTCTGGCTCTCAGTGCTGCCTCCAGAACTCCGCACAAGCCACATCTGACCTTGCCAGAGCCCTTTTGCCATGGCAGGGGAAATATCCACCCTTCATCCCCGAGAGGTTCCTGAGAGTGAAGCAAACAGAAGGGCTGAACAGACAAGGGAAGAGGAAGTCAAGCTTCACTTGAAGTCAAGGACACTGCTGGAGAGAAACCTCAGGCCTGAAACTTCCACTCAGCTTCATGGAAGAACAGGGATAACCCAGGGAGAGACTGACCTGAGCCACTGATTTCTTTGGGAGAAGAAATGAGGATTCTCCCTTTGTCCGAGAGAGTAGATCACTAAAGAAAATCTGGAAGAAAGGCAATCTCCTGTTGCTATTTCCTACACTTAGAGGTTTGCCTTTATCCTGGCCATGAAACCATCTTAAAACATCAAATATCAAGGGACCACTATTTTTCATAAGGATACCTTTTAACTATTTCTTCATACTTTTAAGTAATCTTCACATTTCTATTTGCTCAGGGGGAAAAAAGCATCTCTGATTCCAATGACCTGTCAGTTATTGTACTTCTAAGTGGTATTTCAGAATTACGGGTCCATTTCCTCTGTAACTGCAACACATGGTAGAGCCTGAGTCACCTTTTTTTGGCAATGGTGTCACTCCTGACTAATGTTGAATCATGTTGGCAATGCTATTTCATAATTTTCTAGCAGAAGAGCTACAAGCAGCACTTTCTCCAAGCTATGACCTAAGATTAATTTGTCTACAAAACAAAAATTCTCTACTCATTCTCTCTTCCAAAAAACTCATTCTATACTTCCAAGTTTGAGATGTTCTCCAACAAGTTACCTAATTCTGAATTATTATCTTCTAAAGCATTTCTGAGTGATTGTTTTTTGATAAGATTGTAGAGATACAGGTAGTTAGAAGACAATATTTTGAAATAAAGAGATTTAAAAGCTAGACGAGTGATCTCCTCAGTGGCTGAAGATGGAGTGCAACCACCACAAAAATCTCTTTGCTTTTTGATCTTTGAGAGATGGTAAAAATGCTTCCCTCTTCCATGATAGTTTGGAGGGCAAAATCCACCCAGGCAAATGTGTGGCCTGTCTTTCCCATTTTCTAACCACGGGGAAACAGATTCCATCTCTTTCTGCAGTAATTTTAATTAGACAATAATCCAGCAGAAAACTCTTGTCCTCCAAGGCATACCAAGACAAGTGCTGACAGGGGCATAAATCCTATCGTCTTAAATCAGCTGTGCTGGATCTGGCCCGAAGCTCTTGTGATTCATTGTGCTTAAAGGTTTTAAATAAAATGTCAAACCATTACCATGGCCACTGCCATCAGCTATGTCACCATCCTGGCTCTGGTGTATCCCTGGCTTGTCACTGCATCGTGAGCACAGGATGATACCAGCAGATGCTTCTTCAAGGGGACTTGAAAAGGAAGAGGTGAAAAATTACTTCAAAATTTTGCAAGAGAATCAGTTCTGTCCTTGCAAAATGTCTGCTTCATGAAGCCTGAGATGCAGCTGTCTCATCACTGCTTCACTGCATGTTTGCTTGTGCCTGCACCTAACCTGAGTTCTCCTCAAGGCACTCATTTGTTGATGCATAGCTGTGCTCCAGTGGATGAATTTTGAAAATGTGGTTTAGCTCACCAGGTGTGGAGCTTACCCTTTCCTTTTCTTGCTAAACTGAGCACGTCCTTAAAGTGAATGCAGTCTTACATGCACCTAAACATTCCTGCAGAACACATCACATATTGATAAGACCACATAATTTGTTCCTATTTGTTGACAGATCACTAGTCAGGAAGAATTAAAATAATTGAAAGGTCCATCATTAGGAAAAGCAGTCAAAAACCCCAACTAATAGTGAAGTCTAAAGACAGGAAAACTACTTGTAAGTCTTTAAAAGAACTAAAAGTGTCAATGGGCAAAAACAGGTGTCTACTAACAATTTTTCAGAGAAAATAAATTTAAAATGCTGGGAATTTGGGGCAATACTCTCCATGGCAGTGGTAAATAGCACACATTCTTTCCAACACACTTCAGCTCCTGTCAGCTCAGTTCTGCCTACCCACATTTAACTTGCTGCAGTTATTCTAGATTAACTGGAATGTGTCCCTGCCTATGGCAAGGGGATTGGAACTAGAGGATCTTTAAGGCCCCTTCCAACCTAAAAACCATTCTATAATTTTGTGCCAGCTGCATAAACTGAGTGTTATGATCTGAGAAAATTCTGTCCGTGTTTTTTCTCTTTTACCATTTTCCTCTCAGATAGGTGGTTCAGATATGCTTTCCCAAACTTCCCCACTCTTTCAGCTAGTCTCTTAAATCTCTGTTTCCTGCAGACTGATCTCTGACAAAGCTCTTTTCTCCAACAAAGCCATTCCAAGGATTGCTAAACTGCAAATCACTATTGAAAGTATTTCATGCTCAAGCCTCGAAGTGAGATAAGCATGATTTATCTTCAAAAAGCAAAAAAAAAAAAAAAAGAAAAGGAACAACAGTCTTCTTTGGATCGACACAGAAAATAGGCAGAAAAAAAAAAAAAAGAGCAGGCATTCATTTGGAGCAAAGGGAAATCTCAACACAGGTTACCAATGCCGGATATTCGTGCTTATATTTTCCCAGGCTGGATTATTTTTGTTCTTAATTGCATGCCCAAACCTAAGTCCCCACTCTTTAATGTGTAGACAGACTTGTAAAAATAGATGTTGCTAAATGCTACCATCCTTATAAAGACCTCTGCAAAAACACAACCAATGAGTGCAACAGTGATTTTTATTTTCTGTTTTTCTTAAATGTATATCAGTGGGTTTTCTCTCTCAAAAGCAGACTGCTTGTTCAAAGGAAGGCTGGGTATATGCTACACAGGCTCGCTTTAAAGTAAGAACAAGTTTCCTGCTTCCTTTTAATCTATCTGTAAACTGTGAAGTCTGCCTTCAAGTAGGTCCCTATTAGTTGTGGGTGTTAAAACCTGTCAATCACGCAAGATAATTTAAATTCGTAGGTTTCTTAGACAGTGATTTTCTCCCAGATATCAAGTTATCTCCTTCTTTAAAAGGATACAATAACTTGAGACACCTGTAAGAAAAAAACACACGAAGCTCCTGAAGCTTGTAGGTTTGTTCTCGTGTATAATTTGGTGTTATTCTTAAATTTCCACGTAAAGTCTCCTTCATAGGAGTTATTTTCATCTTTGGTGATTAAAACTTCAGGACTGCAGTCACAAGTTTTCTGGTACAGAGGAGAAAAAAAAAAAGAAAAGAAACCATTCTGTAATTAATTGTCTTCAACATGTGGGGTATAATCTCTTTTAATGGCAAAAAAATTCCCTACTAGGTGAGACCTTTGATCCATCTAATCCAGCTGGGAGAGCCTGCATGACTTCCTGTGGTTCACAGCCTTCTCCAGCATCCACATTTCCTGGATTAGTGACATTATTGCAGACATCTCTGCCTGTTCCTTTCCATCAGTGTATTTTTATGGACTTGCTGTCCATGGGTTTTTCTAACCCTTTTTGAACAGGCTGATGCTGTCTGTCTCCACGACCTCCAGAGACAGCCAGTTCCAGACCTCACTTGCACAGCGATAAAAAAAGTACTTTTCTTTTGTAGGTTTTGAGGATTTTCTTCTCGTTCTAATGAGTTTCAGAACCAAGAGGGGTTTGTATTAAACTGCTCCTTTACTCTCTGCTAAGCCCAGAACTCCAAGAGCACAGGGCCATGCACTTCTCTCTTTTCCTGGGGTTTTCCAGCACACGGCTGTGCCCGTGAAAGCCACTGGCCTGTGTGAGTGAGGGCACAGACTCTTCCAGTCCTTTCAGCACTACCAGATCACAGCTTACTGAGTCCATACATCTTCCCTCTCTGTGAGTCTCTCCATTTACCTTCAGTCCTACAGGAAAAAGTTTCCCCATTGCACAGCCTCCCCTTTCTTCCTGCAAGAACATCCATGGCAGTGATGTAGCAGAGAACCCATGGGGGTGTGGATCAGGAGCTGGCTCTGCTGGAGGCCCTTTAGTAGGAAGCACCACAAAACCAGAGGAAAAAGAATTTGTTCAAAGCAGCAGCTCCCAGGAAACACCAATGCCGTGACATGACGTGTCAACAAATTTAATTTAACAATTAAAATTAATCAAAGGATGACCTCTGCAAAGGTAGGATATAAAGACAAGCCTCTAAGAACAGTGATTTAGATTACATATCCTTCTCTTGTGGTTTCTTAATAACACAGCAAGCCCCACTGACTAGTACACATAAACACCTACGGTGGAATAAATAATGAAAGGACTAAGAGGGACAAAAAAAAAAAAAAAAGGAGGAGGATTTGTTTAGCTTGGTTTTGCAAACTAATTCCTAAAGCTTGCTCTGTTTTTCTGAAGTGGAATTTAGATAGATGCCACTTGGAGGCACTCTTATACTATTCTCACTTGAGGTTTCTTAGAAGCACCTCATGCAGGGAAAAAGTAATTTTTTTTTTTTTAATTCTTTTTTCTTCTAATAATCATCTGGAAATGGGTAATTAACAATGGTTTGGGTAGTTAAACTTTGACATTACTTCTATTTATTACCTTGTAATTTTGTCAGAGGTAAATAATCCCCTATACTGTCAGTAAAACTGACTCAATTCCCTTATGCAATGGGTGATAAGCTGTGTCTGTGATGTAATGCTGGCTCAAAGAAGAGGCTAGAAAGGATTACAGACTGCCAACTTACACAAATTATTCACTTTAAAACTGTATGGGGTTTTATCATTTCAGATTTGAAATTAAGCACCCAGTTTATCATTATACCCCATATATATTAAATTATATAAAATTATCTTTGAGAAGCAGATAAAAGTATTTCTGTTTTATAGGCACATATAATCTCTCCATTTTGATTGCATTTTAGATATGGAACTTTGGAATACATTTCAGTGTATTTGGAGCATTGTAAAATTCTTCTCAGTTTAAGCAGGGGTGACATTTTGCAAAGCACCAAGGGTGTACTTTAAAATTTATATATAATGTGTTCATTAATTTTCAATACTTCACCAACCAAAAAATTGATTGGGCTAAAGGAAAGCTTGGCCATTGCTTGCAAGGCAACACCTTGCACACCTGTGAAAGCCTACAAAAGGGAGAAAAAAGGGACTTGGACCACAGTGTTTTCCTTAGGAAAGGATACATAAAAAGGGAATGGGTCTACTAACAGGGAGACAAAATCATGGTTCAGGAAGTCACAGATTGAGTCCTTTTTGCCCTAACCCAGGGCTGTGCACCCACTCTCCTGTACCACCTCACACCTCTGCAGGGGGTCAACCAAGCACAATTTGTAAGGGAACGATTCAGGATCCAGTTCCCTGGATCTGCTGAGGATGCGCAGCACAGGCCCTGTGCTGAGGAGCTGCTGGAAATCCCAGAAGCACAGCCCTATGGCATCAAGCAAACAGCAATTTTACAAGCTCCTCTCATTTCAAATGACCATTTCACACAGCTCAACTGTGCAGTTCAAAACCCATCCGAACAGAGACTTACCTCGCACTCATCTTTCCAAAGAAATCATGGCATATGCTCTAGATAAATATTAGGAATTCCTCAGAGTGAAGGAGATTAGCAAAAACTACACTTGAGCAGAGCATAAGTCTAAATAGTGAGTGGTGAGGGATAATGCCTGCCTGGGGAGCCATCAGGACAAAGTGTGCTCGCAGAGAATGATGGCTTTCAGCAACGTCAGAAAGAAGGCAGCAAGTGGAAACCAGCGCATCAGGAGGATGGGAGAGAGAGATAAAAGCCAGGGGAGTCCAGTGCCACAAGAAAGGCAAAGGCAAATGGATATTAACCCTTTGGAAATCTTCTGTCTCTTCTGGCATCCTGCTCTTTGAGGTCTAAGTTTCTTTTGCAACACGCGCTGATCATGCTTTTCTGCCAGCCTGGTTTTCTCTCCTGACGTAGGAGCAGCCACAGAGGCCCAGAGCAGCAGCGCCAGATCCCACATCCCAGCTCCAACAGCAGGGAAAAGCCAAAGCCCCTGCCCACCCCACTCCAAAGACCCAACACCCACCAGACATGCTTTCCCAGTAGTAAGATACCCACAGGGGACTCATCTGCAATGAATGAGTGTCCAGCCTCTACTTGAACTTCAAGTCTCTTTTAAGTCTCTTTTCTGTGCCTTTTTATATTCTCCTCTCTGCTAACGACATCTAAGTTGAACATGTACAGCATATGGAAGTAATATTGACTGTGAAAAAATGATGGAGAGAGTACAGATTTTCCCAACATCCTGTAGCAGGGGTTTCAAAGCTTATCCCACACTTCCTAGCTTGTTTGTTTTGAACCTGCCACCTCCTACTCATCCCTCTATCTCCCATCACTTGAAATATTTTTTTTTATTTTGCCCTTTTCCCCTTCCCTTTTTATTTGCTTACATTTTCTCTTTTTCACTCCACGCCTAACCATTTCCCTGTTCTCCTCTGCATTTATTTTTCTTTCCAGTTTCTACAGTTCTCTTGCTTCAGGCACGTATTATTGGCATAAAAATATTGTCTGCAAAATTAAGAAGGAATTGGAAAGTCATATCCCCTAAGAGGCAGGATTTCTTAGAGGTCTTATTTCATTCAGACAAATCTTCTGGCACTATTCACAGTTCAGAATTGTATTGAGTAAATACCTAAACACTTTTTTCAATGAAGTAGATGGCTTGCTACATCTTCCCTTTGCCACATCTTTCCTTGCTCTTTGGCTGCTAAAGACTTTTCCCACAGCAGAAAGACCTGAATAGAATTTGACCTAAGCCAAGCACTTATACAGAAGTCAAATTTCCTGAGAACAAAGGGATGGAGGCAGCACAAAGGATCTGATGATTGATTTAATGAACATACTTGTCTGTAAGATGTTATCCCACCACTGTCAGTTCAGTTAAACTCGGTTTTCTGAACAGCTCTCCATTAAGGACGGCCTGGAGTGAAAATGTTGGCAGTAGCTGGATAGTGGGGGCATCAGACCCTGGCATTAAGTACTCATAAATATCCTTTCTTGGCTCTGCTGCTGTTTCATGGAAGCTCAGTAGGCACCTCCATGACTTCACGGTAAAAGGCTGCAGACTCTGCAGAGGAAAGGTCAGCTCCAAGTGGTCAACCTCCCTGTCTAAAGGTGATACCAGAGCACAGGAAAGGTTTCTCTTCAAGTTAAAAGTTTCCTTTTAGCCAATACTTCATCCACCCTCAGGTCACCAAATGATTTATGCTTGTGGTTTTGCAGCCAAACTGGTCTCTGATGCTGATTTGACAAGCCAACTGGTGAATCCTTAAAACACTTTCCTGTTAAAGTGACTAGACAGAGTTGAAACTGTGCATTAGGGCGTCAATCACAGAAACCATCTGTTCTAACAGAGTTTTTTGTTCTTTCCAAATTCAAGTTTTCTGAATGAGATGCCGACTGTTTTATAAAATACTGACAAGAATCAGTATACAAGAAATTACCTATTCAGCATCTCTAAGAGATGGTAATTGACAGTAGTCAGTTAAGAAAGAAAGATGTTTTGAATGATTAACATTAGGGAGGATGAGTTACAGAATGCCTTTGTTAACTCTGTATCAAATTAACCTTCCTTGCACTTACAGTTTGAGAATTGCTTTGCAAAACACTATAAATGAGCCTTAAGCGCAAGGTGTTGTTTCCCATGGCTAGTCACAACAGCCACAAAATAAATCTGGGGCCTGGATGAGCTTTGCTGCCTTTCTTCAAGACAATATCCTAAGGTAATTTTTTTTTTGGCCATGAACGACTCACTATCGCCTCCATCTTTTCATTTATCACTCTAATCCTTCAAAACTAAAGAAGAGTGACTCAGAGCAGTTATGAAGAAAGCCTTTTCCCCCATGACACCAGTCAATGAGAGAAGAAGATTGCCCACCTCCAACCTCACAGGCTTGCAGGATCCAAGTGGATCAAGCCCCAGACAAGTGAGCCAGACCTCAGGGTTGACCCTTCTGGAACAGGAAGTCTGACCCAAGACCGTCTGGGGCCCCTTTCCCCTCTCAATTACCCTGCAACCCTCAGATCCCAAAATAGTCAGCTTGCACCAATATGTCTCATTGACAATTCATAGACATCAGGCTGATCCTGCCTTGTCTTGGATATGCCAATGCTCCCTGACTCTCCACAAGTGAAAGGTAGACATTTTATTGATTTATTCCCCACCAAAATCCAGCTCTGATTTCTGCTTTGCCCCTTTTAGCAGAGCTGACACTGAATTACCACACCAGGGTTTTCTGGGGAGACAAAATTTTACTTTCCTAGAATTTCTTCCTTTCAGACACTCTAAAGATATTTTTGATTGATAGTAGATTATCATGCAGAGAGATATCAATATTTTGATCACAGTTATTTTGAAATTTCATGTCCCTCAGTAGCTACATGGCATTGCCATCCCAAACCTCTCACAGCAAACTGGAACCAGGCTCTTTTTGGATACCTGAAGTTTGAGGAGACCCTTTTCTATTCTGAGGACATAATTTACATAGATAAAAGCAGATAATACCAAGAATTCAAGCAGAAGGAACAATTTAATAACAGGCTCCTGTTAATATACAATGAGATTTGTCTTTAGTTTATTGTGAAAGCAGTAGCTACCAACTTTCTTTATAATGTATTTCCTATACCAGGAAATGAATTCTTCTCCTTCTCTTCTTTACATTCATTGAAATGGCATGAAATTTTAATTTTTTTCTTGGTGAAGCACCTGAGGCTGCTTTCATCAAATCATGGAATGGTTTGGGTTGGAAAGGACTGTAAAGGTCGTTTTGTTTCATGCCCTGCCATGGGCAGGGACAACTTCCACTAGCCCAGGTTGCTCCAAGCCCCATCCAGCCTGGCCTTGGACACTTCCAGGGATCCAGGGGCAGCCACAGCTTCTCTGGACAACCTGTGCCAGGGCCTCAGCACCCTCACAGGGAAGAATTTCTTCCCAATATCCTGTCTAACCCCGCTCTCTGTCAGTTTGAAGTCATTCCCTATGTCCTGACCCTGCATCCCTGGTCCAAAGTCCCTCTCCAGCTCTCTTGGAGCCCCTTTAGGCACTGGAAGGGGCTCTCAGGTCTCCCCAGAGCCTTCACCAGGCTGAACACCCCCAACTCTCCCAGTCTGGCTTCAGACCAGAGGGGCTGCAGCCCTCTGGGAATCTTTGTGGCCTCCTCTGGACCCTCTCCAGCAGCTCCGTGTCCTTCTCGCACTGGGGACCCCACAGCTGGTGCAGTGCTCTGAGTGGGGGTCTGACTTTAGGGAAGAACCTGTCCATTAACATCTTCCTTGGACGTGTTGAAATACAAAAGAAGAAAATGGGTGAGTGAACACGACGCTACAATATATTTTTCTGTATTAAAAAAGAATGAGATTACAAATATATATCATATTACAGCAGAGCATTCCTTTATCAGCAGGCTGCGAAGCTGAGGGTGCTCTAGGTGTTCTCTGCAGGGCTGCTCAACAGACTGCAGGGATAGAACAGACCTTCGCTCCGTGAAATCCTGCTGACAGCTCCGAGCTGAATGCTGCGGTTCCTCGTCCCCTTAAGATAACACAATTGCTTGGATGCACAGCATCTTATGCAGTTTATGAGGCAGTGATCAATCTCTGATTGACAATTCTAATTAGCAGCTCTCTTATGTGCAACATTATGGCATTTCATAGCAACTTTCTCCTGGATATTAAACCTCCACAGCCATCTTACATGAAATAAAGTACTTTATAGATCATTTGATACCCAATGCTATCAATTATGTTTGTTTATACTGAAAGGCTTTGTTGGTATTGTATTATGCTGGGTTTGATATAAAAATTCATATCTTTAGTACCGAGTAATATCTTCTAAGGCCTCAGCTTTTCTTCTCTGAAGAGCTCTTGGCATTCGAGGCTGACACAGGAGGAGGACTACTGTGTCCTATTATTGTTATTTCCAGAATACTGTGCATTCCAGGTATAAGGTTTTGTACATTTAGAGATGAGATTCCTTTCCCCCTTCCAACGGGGGTGATTCATAATGGAATACAGAAATCATAAGAAAAATGACATCTGTTTAAAAATATGGTTCACTGTTACAGTCACAATGACATATCACATTTTGCTTGGTTGAAAACAGCTAGAAAATGGTGCTCATTTGAGATGTGTTATGAAATGTCTAAACAGATTTGTCATGGAATAACAACTTTCCCCTCCAAACCCACCCCAAACTAGGCAATAATTACACTGCAGGGTCATTCCTGAGCATCCCCATTAGAATCTGTAACTAGCAGACCAAAGTCCATCAGAAACACAGGAAATAAGCTTGGGTTTGCGTCACCGAGTTCCTCACCTGTACTGAATATGAGTTTGTTTCAGGGCATTTTTTTCCCTCCCTGATATTTCTTTTGGAAAACTAGACTTTCCATCATACAGAAGGTGATAAATTACTGAGAAAAACACAGTATCTTTTCTTGTCATGTGTGTGGCTTGTACCAGAGATCTGTTTTCCCTGGTGTTCTTGGAGGAAGAGGCAGTATATAAAATAAAGTTTTCCTCCTCCGTCCCCAGAAATCCCAGAACAGTAATTTGAGTTTAAATGTTACCTTAAGCCTACTTTAAATTAACCACCCAACACTTCCAAAACTAAATTTAAAGATGAGGAATCAGCAAAAATTCTGTAACAACACCAAAAGAAAAAAAAAAAAGATTGTGAAGTAGAGATAAGGAGGTCTATGATATATACACTTGAAATACCAGATATCAGCAGACAGAATGCAAAGCACAGCAGGGCAGTTACAACTCAGTGCGATTCATCTTTTAAATGATAAGGCTTCTCTAATTTTATGAAGTATTTGTCATATCAAATGCTTCCTAGCCCCGTGAAAAATTTCTTTGATTTCCATCCCTTAAGATTTTGACGTACAGTACAGTGCTGCCTTCAGATCAGGATTAATGCTGGAATAATAAATAAACCACTCGATATTTAGGGCTATTGATTGTGGTAAATGACACCCTGAAAGTTGAATTTCCACACTGAACAGTAACTTTACAGTATTGCACAAACCAGGAGCTCTACAGGGATGATCTCCTCTATTTTATTCAGAAGGGAGGGGGCCTGAAGATCCATTGATTTTAAACTTATTTTGCAAGTTTTCATTTAAATATTATAAATCCTCCCTGTAAATTGAGAAAATACATTTTTTCCCTTTGGAAATTAGTTGGGAGGCAATTTATATGCATATATCTAATACATAGTCAAAGAGACATATAAAAATGTGATTTGGAGGGAGAGATTGTATTACATTAATAAAAGCAAAGATAAAAATTCAAATAGGATCTTCAGCACAACCAGTTCCTCCAAGCCACGTTGACTGTGCAGAGTTAAGCCTCCCGAGCTGCCCTTTGGCTTTTCCTGCCAGGTCATTCCCCTGCACTCGGGGCACCTCCTGCTCTGGCTCAGGGATTTCTCCTTCAGCTGCCAGCCCCAGTTGCTGTTTGCACAGCGAGGTGCTCTGCTCATCCTCTGCTAACGAGGCATTTCTCCTGCTCTGCTGAAGAACTTTGTCTTTTGCTGCTTTGGCAGGCTTCATTCCCTCCTGCCTACGCCTTCTCACCCTCATTCCCCTCCTCTCCTGCCAAAACACACCTTTCCTGAACCACTTTTTCTCCATTTCATTTCCATACCTCTCACATAAAGCAATTCCTGTGTGAATCATCCAAATACCCCTGGTCTCCAAACATCAGGGAGAACCTCTGCTGCACGCTCAGAGTTCTTATGTTTTACCTTTAAATTGAGTTTTTCCATCTCACAAAACAATTTGTGTTGAACATTTTCACTCAAATTCTTTAAGAATGAGGGACCTTGTTCAAATTTCAACAGGACTCTCCCTGCTACACATTAAAAAACCACAAAACTACCCAAATTTTCTTCATGTGTTAAACAGCAATAATCAGAAGTGGCAAAGAATGCTATTACCCAACACCGCTTGTACTTGAGGGAGGCAGCAGCCTCACCCACCCTGAAATCATTGTTAAATTTGGCATCACTAACACGGCCGCAGACAAGGATAAATCTTCCTTCTCATCCGCATTCAGGCGCGGTTTAGAACTGCGCTGCCTGTTCTACACTTCTGCTTTTCTCTGCTGAGTTTGGGTAGAGGGATGTATAAAATATGCAACACAGACCCCTGGTGCAACTGGGAGGATGTGTGTTTACTCCTGCTTTGATGGAGGGAAAATACGCTTCTCTCACCTATTCTCCTCAGGCTGCAAAGGCAGGAAAAAGGAAGTCCAGTACATGCCTTTCGAAAAAAGAGTGGTACTAGACCAAATAACTAAGTCCACTGATTAAAAAAAGCTATTAAAAAAATGGTTCTAATCGTTGATTAAAACTTCCTATGTAGCAGAAACACTTCCACAATTTTAAGGTGTTCAACTCATGGAGTTAAGTTTACGTTGTAACTGTATAATACACCTCAAATCTCACTTTGCAATCAAATTTACCACATAACTATTGGAAAGGTTTAAGTGTATTTTAAATAACATCCGTGACTTTTTTATCCAGTATCTTTAGACCTATATTCAAAATGACAGTTGACTAATGTAGCATGTAAGCAACACTCACGCTGAGGAATTTACTTTTTTCTACCTTTTTTTTATATATATATAGACACACAAAACAGATCAACTTTTCTAGCATATCCTAATATTTCTCAACTTCTGTTGTTAATTTTGGTTTTTTTATGTTTGGTTCAGGTGAAAATTCAAAATTAAGGCATTTACATATAAAGGGCAGTAAAACATAAATTTTGCATTTTAACATTAATTTTATCTCAGATACTTTATGCGACTTAATAAAATTTAAAGCTATTAAATTTTAATTTAAAGGCTTCACTTATATTGAATTTTAGTGCTTGTCTTATTTAAAATAGACCTTCAGCATAGTAGGTGTAATTTAAGATGACCTATAAAATGTATAGACAAAGCATCTTCTGATATGTGTCCTATACCAGGTTGATTTTACTGACATGCCCCCAAAAATTAGCTTGTCCTTGACAAGGAAATTATTTCAAAATGCTCTTTTGTTTTTCTTTATCATTGCATACAAGGGAAACAGGTTAACAGAAAATTCAATTGCCCAAGATTATCTAGGAACTCAGAAGTAAAGATCCAGCTTGAATATGCATCTTCCAGCTCTTCAAACACCAATACCTTCCCCAGGAGATCTTATCCTATATTATATCAGCTAAACAAAATCCCAGAAGATAAATAGCAGACATGTCAGACAGCAGCCTTGCCTGCTGTTTTCCCGAGTTAGAAATGCAAACAAGAATTGACCTGTGCCACTTCTGATCTCAAACCAGTTATCAGAGTACATCTCCTTCAGCAGCCAGGCCAAGGGAACTCCAGTCAATGACCATGGATAAAAGCTTTTCCGATAAACCCTCAATCCATTAAACCAAAGGGAGACTTTAAATTGATGAAGATTATAATAAATTATTTCTTAATCCTGATGTATCAATCTATCATAGGTGGTAGCGCAGCGCAACGAGCAGCAGCACTAAAAGCTTTATGAAAGTCATCTCGTCTTCCCCTCAGAGCTCAGTGGTAGCTGGGGGTGGGAGAGGAGTCACAGCAGAGGACAGAGGAGGGATGGGTCACAACTCCTGTGCAAGGGGGAAGGACAGCAAAGGACCTGATGTTGGCATCTCTCTGTGAAAAGTGACACTCACAAAGGTTCACGTTATGGCACAGAGGCTGACAGTGCCATAGACAGGACTAATCCATTCCGGTTACTTTGAGGAGCACAAGGAACAGGATACTTCCTCAGTTTGGGGAATATTTACAGTTGTTAGTTATCCTTATCCTATTGTTATTAACAAGATGGAGAAGCAGAGACCCTTTAGTCTGCTGCTGGCAATTCTGAGCTCTGCTCACTTATGTTTATCATGCTAATTCAGGGAATGGCAAGAGTCTACTCTTTTTGGAGCCTGCTCACAGCTATTTCTTAAATAATGAAAAATTGAAATAGTAGCTTTTTTCAAAGCTCTTGGAATTCACAAAAAGAGGAAGTGGTAACTCTAATGAACATTTATTTATTTATTTACTTTTAAACCAAACTATTCTAATCCAAGAAATATACAATGAAAGCATTCAGATGTGGTTTGTATCCAGATCCAAACCTGGCCATCCCATTACTATTTTACATTTCTGCCTGATATATTTCCCACTGGCACTCCTAAATTCAGGCACTTACCTCACCATCAGCTGGTGAAATGTGGTGTTGATTTTGATCCCTTGGACTGGATGCTCATTATCCAAGACTGTTTCTCCACAAACGCAAAGGAAAGAGGGATACTGCCTCCAAGGAAGTGCCTGAAGTGGGACAACATGAAGGGCTTCACCTGTGGCCAAATATCCCAGGCTGTGCAACCTCCCCCTGGCCGCCTTTGTTTGGAAATTCCAGTATGTGCTGACCAGGATGGTGGTCTCTCCTTACACCTGTTGACTTTCACTGTCATGGGAGCTTCCCAACAATTTATATTTCTCTAAGCACACACGGTTTGGTAGCAGGACAATGACGTCATTACAAACCCACCTGCCTTTCACACTGAATGTTATGAGCTTAAAAAGACCAGAGGTGTTTTCTTACAATTCCTGGAGAGTTTGGTCCAGTGAATACTCAAAGACCCTTTTTTATAGCCTTTGCTTCACAGGTCAGCTGAGCTCTTTATCTACCCATCACGTATGCTCCGAGCTGCCACATTTGAGAGATCTAAACCCAAAAATGAACCAAGAAATGTTTGACTTTGAGTTGCATTTCACTTCAGACATTTTCTATGCACCACTGCAGGCTCACAAAAGGCAAGTCTGATGGGAATACTGCATGAAAGGGTATTGTCACCAGGTTTTGAGACCAGTATTGAAGACTCAAGACTTCAGATAAAAACCCAAAATTTTGAAGTCTTCCTTGCAGTCAGTAATTTGTATTTACACAGCAAGACAAGCAACTCATAACATTTTACATTTGTTATAGAAATAAATCTTGCAACATCTGTGTGAGATAGAAACTCAAATACAGTCATTTTACAGATGAGGAAACTTAAGCACAGAGAAAAGTGCACCACTAACAAATTGACATTTACTTTCAATGGCTAAAATGGACTCTCAGGCATCTAAATGATGGGTTAAGTATTCACATCCAGAAATGAGCATTTTGCTCCAATTGAAAATAAAAAGGAGCTGTCAGGTATAAAAATACACAAACCCCTAAAAATAACCTAGTTAACATCTTAAGTTGATTAAAAGACTTCTAACTTGTACCTGGTAACTTTCCAAACAGCAGCCCCAGGGGGAAAGCAGAGGTCTAAATATTAATAGCAGGATTTTTGCCACTGGACCTACTCTTACTATAAAGAGAAGCAATTATTTTTGGCTTAAAAGTGTGTGGTTGGGATGTTTATTTATCACCTTGGTAAATGAAAAAAAAAAAACTTCAATTCCCAAATAGAAGCACAGTAGGACACTTAGCAATTTCTACTGCCAACAGTTGGTCCATCTCATGATGAAAAATATAGTTCTCATAGCTACTAAAGAAGTTTTTGTCATTTCCTATAGCAGGACATTCTTAAATAATATTTTTAGATATGAGGCAGCTTTGTGTTTTCCCTAACTGTGAACCCAGGGCATGCATTTCATTTTGGGGGGGTTTTTTGTGCCTTCAAAGCTTGGTCATGCCACCTCCACCCACCTGCCACTTCCAAAACCTCTTTTCTTCTCTTTGAGCACAGAAGATGGCCCAGACAATGAAGCAATCATTCAAATCACATCTCCAGCACGCACGTTGAATCTGCTATGGCTTGCACTGCTTCTATCCCTTGCAATAAATTTTAATCAGATACTTTGTACCCTGTTGTACTCTTGTCTGAAACCATCCAAAGTGCTGTTGTTGCTAAGGAAACCACTTCCCGTTATCCTCACACTCATCTCCACTGCCTTCTTCCCTCCCTTTCCCTCTCCCCATGTTTTCCTTGGCTCCAAGGGGCAACTCTGGCACCACTGAGCCATTTACCCCCTCGTACCTTGGGGCGCAAACTCACTTGAAGCACATAAGGAATCCCTGCAACCAGAATTGGTAGTATTTAAAGTATGACCATCCCTTCACAGGCCCATTATGATTAATTAGTCCCTGCACAGCAGGGAACAGCCCAATCCCGATGGCTGCAACTGTGAGGAGAAGTTCCAACCTGCTGTGAAAAAAGGCAGAAATTCAGCTCTGGGCTCTTCTTGCAGGAGATGAAAGAAGAAATACATGGAATGGAGTATACGGGCTGGATAAGCGAGTGTTTGGGTATTTTTCCGAAGGAATGAAGTTTCAGACCCCTTCGCTCTCCTCTGCAGAGCCCTCCTACCACAAGAACCCCTCTACAGGAAGAGTTGTTTACCTCTTTCAGAGAAATCAAGTCCCCTGAGCCATTTGACTGCAGAATTGATTTCTGACCCTTTGCTGCCTTCCAGGCTCCTGATGTTTAAATCATGTGGCTGACAAGCAGAGCACAGAAGCCGCTCATGTTTTGTGTTATATGTTCTCAAAGTTGTGAGCAGCACGTGCAGAGCATGGCTCCATCACCACAAGCCAAGGGAAAAATAAGAAAATGGGAAATTTGGCTTTTGCCATGTCCCTCCTGCATGCCCAGAACCAGAAGGCAGAACTAAGCCAGGCTGTTAACTGAAAGAGGCACAGGGAAAGCACAGTAAGGAAAGAAAGTCAACAACAATTAGAGTGTATCCTTCTACAGGGATGGATAAAACAGCATTTGAATAACATTTCAAGTTTTATTTGGTAGGATCTTTCAGGGAAAATGAAATTCATTCAACATACACAATTCCCTAATGGAAGGACCCATTTAACTATCTATTGTGGCTGTCAGTAGTGGGAATTTTGACACATTTGCCCTTTTTCTACACTCATCACTCTTCTCCCCGCCTTGCTTTTGCTTTTTATCACACTTAGCTTTGTACAGGGGGTGTGGAAGAGGCAAAAGGAAAAATTCAGAGCTAAAGAGCAAACAACCTCTAATATTATAGAGCTTTCTCTGTGTTTTTGCTTTCCCCAACTAAGTCCCCCTGCCATTAGCATTGAGTGTAAGGAACCTGCTGGGTCTGTTGCGGTTGTCCTATTGACTTTCTCTGGATGAATAAGTTCCTGTCAAGAGCAGCACTAAATATCCACTTTAGAAAAGCACTTTTAGCCATAAAGAGCACATTTTCCCTTCCTTTCTAGAGTCAGAGCCAGCATTGCAAAGCACAATGAAAATGCAGTCTTTGGAGACAGATATAATTATAAGTAAATACTTCACAGGCATTAATTAGCAACATTTTTTCACCTGTGGTTTGTATAGGGAGTCAAACATCCCTCAGCAGAATTTGCTGCTGCTCCTGTACTTGCTACCAACACTTCACAAGTAATAATTACACCAAACCCTTGTACTGCATCAAGCTTCAGATGCTTGAATAATATGAATCTAAAGCCTTAGTTGTGGATTTTATCTTTTTTTTTCAGTCAAAAGCAGCTAAGATACTGATTCTGAATCAACTGCATGGAAGCTTCTTAATATTTTCTTGTGGTCAGGAGCTGAATCAGGGATAGACCCATTGCCAAAAAAAATCATAAAATTCCAGAAAGCTTATTTGGGATTTCAGCTAATTGTCTGAAAAAAATCATTGAGAGGAATGAAGCAATGGCTCATCTGCATTCAGCATCAGTGCCGTAAGATGAAGGTTAAAGAAAAAACTGTACAGACACAGGAAAACAGAAGAGACAAAAATAAAGGCCAGTGTGTTGGTCTGCAGCCCTGCAGAACGGCAGAGCAAATGCTCACTGAAGAACACGAGCCATGGGTCTGTGTTTGCCAGCAAACAGAGCAGCCAATTTCTTTGGACTGTGTGTGTCCAAAGGCTATGCAGTTTTTAATCAAAGGCTACTGCTCTCGCCCACTCAGACAATACATTACTGATGTAAAGGCCCTTAAAGTATTCCTTAAATTATTTTCTGCACAATAAATTTCAGAATTCTTGACTCACTTGACAGACTTCTGCCCTTTTCTTTAAGCAGAAACATGAAAGAAGTTGTTGCCTTGCTTTGTTGGGGTGATGTTCAGAGTTAGGGCTCCCGTGCTGAATACGGAATGGAAATCCCACGGAGAAGCTCATGCATATATTGCTAAATTATTACAGAGGTTTTATTCTGGAGAATATTATCATCAATAAACCTACATGGTATAGAAAGTTCAGAGGCAGGTGGAAGAGAAACATCAACATATTCTACTGAAAACTAAGATGAATGTTAGAAAGCCTGGATTTGTTTTGCATAAGCCTTGGAACATGTGCCACCAGCATGGCCCTGGAGCAGCTTTGGGAAATGCTGGCTGTGAACACAGACTGGTGGAAAAACAACACAGCCACTTATGGCTGTGACTCAGCATCAGGACTCTCTCCTGACACACAGTCTGCTGCCACCACGTACCCAAAGGGCTCCTTCACATCCACTGGCAGAACCTGTATTTTCATTCCTAAACACCTCCAGATTTGCTTATCCTGGTGCTCGTGAGGGCCTAGATCACCTCGTCCCTTAGCTGGGCAGAGCAGAGCATCCACATAACCACCTTCAGATTTCCATCTGAGATGCAGAGTTTGCCATTTGAACATATGAATATGCAGTCAGGAGCTGTCAAAAAATCATGCAGCTATTCACTGGAACAAACAAGAGAGGAGAAATGTCTTAATATCAGAGCTGGCTTGACATTTCCCAGCATAACCAGATCTGGCTGTGGTCTGTAAGAAATCAATTCACAGAGAAGCCACAAATATCAGCTAATGCCTTGGTTCATAAACTTTTATCCATGCTGGTATGAAAGTCCTATTAAAGTAAATAGGGCGAGAGCCTCAGACTCAGGTTGAGGGCCCAGAGCAGGTAAGAAGTCAAGCAGGCTTTTTGAAAGCTCCCTGGGGAAAAGACCAAGGATCTCACTTGGAAAACAGCCCTAAACTTTTTTCCTTCATATACATTGCCCCGATTTTACCTACCCTGGACAGCCTGAACCAAAGAGATTTCTTAGTGCCTGAGTTTTGATAAAGATCATATAAATATTGTTCACTACTGGAAATGCTCCAAAAACCTCTTAAACTGATGCCCTTTTGGTGGGACCAATTAATTTTATTCACATATTTTGAAATGAAAAGGTCCCAATTGCACCTACTTGACAAATGATTTTGAATATTGTGAGTAAGAAGCTTTTATAGGACTGGGTAAATCACTGGAAGATTTTTAAGGACTGTAGTTCACGCCTTTAGATCTGTTATTTTTGACAAGAGGGAAGAAAGGTCAGAGTAGTGTACAGCATAAATAATTTTCAACTAATGACCTAAGACTTCAGGGTCAAGTCTTTCAGGGGTTTATTATTAATCTCTTGACTTCAACCGACTTGTGGTTTCATTTGTGGGAATTTTTTAAAAAGAAAAACAGGAGGTCTTTTTCCTTTTAGAAAAACATTGTTGGTTTTAGCTATTTTCTCAGGTTTTTGCAGATTAATGTCTTGATTATGGTTTTCCTGAATGCATGGCATGTTTCTGATGAGGAGAAGGGCTTGAGAGCTCCTTAAGTTGGTGACAGGATTTAACACTAATTGGGTCTACACTGGGAATTCTTCTTACAGGTATTTTTACAATGGAAATAGAGACTGCCAAGAGGACAAACACTTATTTAGTGAAGAGATACACTAAATATAACAGTGCTTGCAATAATTAATATTTCAGAAACCCATGAAAGTAAATTGACAGTAAAGAGGCAGAAGTGCAACTTGGATTTCCAGGTCTCTGCTCCAAAACTAAGTGGGGTCAGGATAGGATTAATTTCTTCAGTACAGGTTATGGTCTCAGTGACTGTTTAAATTTTATATGACCATAATGGCCATAAAACAAATAGGAAGAGAAGAGGCATGAGAAGAAAAAGGAAGAGTATTTTTTATCATCTGACTGTGGAAAAAAAAAACAAACAAAAAGAAGACCCGTTGGAATTTTCTCCATAGAATCCTAGGATGGGTTGGGTTGGAAGGGACATTAAAGATCACCTAGTTCCAACACCCCTTTCACGGGCAGGGATTTAATCAGTGAGTTGGTTTTAATATCCAGGCAGTTCTTTATCAACAATACAAACATGAACTTTGCAGAGCCTTGCAGCAGGTGCTAAATGTACAACATCTAAACACAAAGACAATATTTCTGTATACTAATCAAAAGATTACACTTTTAAAGATAAAGTCTATTGAAAAAAGACTCTTTCAGAAAGAGGTTTGATGTTCTATCATGTGCCCTTTACTCATGAACATGCAAAAGCAACTCCCATTTAGGTGAAAAGCATTAATAACTACTTTAAGTACATAGTGGAAGAACTTCTATCTCTTTTTATTTTTTTTTTTAATATGCAGAGAAGTTAAGATATCTCTATTTGGAAATTGCTCCCCACAAATTTTGGGAAACACAGACTTGTGTGATAGCTGAAGTGACCATGTGGTTTGCTAACCTGACCTTGGTGTCTTCTTTCCCTCAGTGTGGAAGGAGGTGGCTGAACAAAACCCTTCCGCTCTGGAGGCAGGCTTTGGAGCTGATTAGTCAGCCACACACTTAAGTCTAATAATACATAGCACTATTGCCATGGTAGCAGGTTAAAGTTAGAAGTAACTAGATTTGAATAATTTAAATATGCTAAAAATACCAACTTCTGGGCTTAAGTGGTTCTATTTGTCACCCATAATGACAATTGCCACCTATGCTAGAAAGTCTCCTTGGAAAACTCAGTCACAGCATGTGCAGTGTTCTCCCATCTACGGGATCATGCTCCCAAATCTGTGTCATAGTTCCATCTGCAGACACCAAAACCAACAGTTCTGTTTCTCTGATATAGTGAATACTACTGGCTTGATTTCTATCATAAACCAATAACCAGATAACTGGAAGAAAGTTGAGTTCAATTAGTTTGATTTGGTATGGCCCAGGCAAGTTGGCCTCCAGATGAATCCAAGTACAACTTCACCAGTTTCATTTTTCCCATGTGTTTACATCTACACAGAGACCACAGAAAAAAAATGTAATAAATTTAGAATTTAAGAAGGAGTTTTGCAGTGCAAATGTATGACAAAACTTACAAAAGATGCAAAGATTACTAAACCATATTGCCCTACTTTACAAAAATATTGGCCATGGTTTGAAGAAAACCAACCCCCTCTCCCCCTCAAGAAAAACAAACCAAACCAAACCCAACCAACCAACAAACCAAACCATAGAAATTAACCCTGGGTTTCAGAAAGGTGGTAAAAAAAAGTTATCTCCCCTACATCAGCTTACCAAAGTGCAACCCAAATGGAAGGTAAAATTTGTTCTGTTTCTAAGATCTGACTCGGCGCTCCAGACTCACTAAATTAATGCAGGGTCAATTCCAATCAATCCAACCCACTCACCTAAGTAAAACCCTGCAGGTGCATTACTGTTTCCAGGACCGGCTGTTTGACAGCAAGGGGAAAGAGACAGGGCTCACAGTTAACAAAAAAAATCAAAACCAGTTTCTGTCTGTGTTTAGCACAGACACCATATTTCAGATCTCAGCTTGTTGTGTTGATTTCTTAATTAAAAAAAACTAACAGGGAACATTAAACATATTCCTATTTCATCTTTCAACATGCAAATTGTTGATGCAGGCCTACTGGTAGCAGCCTGCTGAAGGATATGGCTGGATGCCACGCAGGTGCAGGGAGGAAAGATAATTTTAACAGCAAGTGATTACAACTACAAATTTACCTATCAGTAATCCAGCTGGGAAGCTGATCTAATGGACACTGGGACTGAAGACTTTGAACAAGAAGTAAGAAAAATGCAGAATACAGGAGAATATGTGGTTAGCTCTATGGTTTAATATAATTTGGGAATGGACAAGCCTTTTCACCCTCTGGGGGATTAAAAAAAAAATCTCTTATTTCTTATTTCTATGCCAAGCCTATGGAAATGAAAACATCCTTTTTTGCAATGTTCCCCCTTCCCCATCCATCTGGTCCAACTCTTTTCTCCTGGAGAGACCATGAAGCCCTGGATCCACAAGGGTCTGGTTGGCCACATCTGGATGCAGCTGTGTGCACGTGACTGTCCCAGACCCTCGGGGGCAGAGCAGCCCTGTTTTGGTGGGGTATCAGGAAGGACTGGTTGGCCCCAGATGAAATGACTCTGTCAAGCTGCCCAGTGCAGATGTGGGTGGGAGGCAGCAGAACTGAGGTCCTGGCAGGTACAGACCCTGCCTGGGCAAGTACTGAGTTTAACTAAAATGATGTTGCCACACACAGGAATAGGAGGCTAACTGGGGAAACAGGGCTGCAGAAGGAGTTTCCAGGAGGGATTTTAAAGATAAAGAAGAGCCAGCTAAGCTTACAGAACAAGCCAATACTGATAGCTGTGTGAAGTGCAGACGCAGGGAGCCAGAAACGTTTTAAACTTGAGCTGTTGTTGTGACCACGGATTCCCAGCACTGCTTCATTTGCTACCCCCATTAGATTGCCACTCTGAGTTTCTGTGTTGGGTTATGCTGTGCTGGGCCAGCCTTCTCCTGGGATCATTATGAATATCTC
Organism: Edolisoma coerulescens; assembly: GCA_013397115.1. Taxonomy (NCBI): domain Eukaryota; kingdom Metazoa; phylum Chordata; class Aves; order Passeriformes; family Campephagidae; genus Edolisoma; species Edolisoma coerulescens. The sequence continues at coordinate 1,524,971 of VWZW01004119.1, forward strand.
AATTTAGTTTTCCAATAAAAATAGGAAAGTTGCAATTTAGCAGCACAGCTGCACTTATTGAAATAGCTCTGGCTCTGCTGGCTGAGGGCTGTGAGGTGGAGAAGGAAGGGGAGAGGAACAGCTGCCTCCAACAGAGGAGCTGGATGGGGACACACACAGAAAAGGCAGGGAAGGACAAGGAGGCTTCTCATCAGAAGAACCCAAGAGAAGTTGAAGTGATGCACATCAGCACAGACTTTATTTCATTGTGTTCTTATTTCATATTTTAATGAATTAAGAAATCTTTTTCAAATCAGGGCCAAGGCTGAGAATTCACCCCCATGTTCCATCCTCCTCTTTGAACTGTTCATGGTCCTCTTTAAATATACTGTATTATTACACGTAACCAGCAGCTTGAGTATCTCATAAAACAAACCAAAACCAAGACATCTCCTCACTGCACACAGCAATCACAGAGGTGAGCAGCACACTGAAGAGGTGTCACCCTTGCTGAACCCATGGGACAGCCCTTTGTACTCTGTGCACACTGACCCACCTGTCACTCGTGCTCCTCATACAATTTAAGTATCTAAAATGATGATTCTTTCCATATATCAATGGGCAAGTATGACCAAGCTGTAGCTGAACTTGCCCTTCAGAACAGATTTTGGAGGTTACCATTCTAGGTCTCAGCTTCCACACTTTGAATTGGCACACCTAGGCCTTCTGGCTCTATTTTTTCTCACAACCAGGAAAGCGAAGGAATGAGAATAAGAATTGTTGGCTGAAAAACCTGAAGGCAGAAGATGTAAAGATTCACAGAACAATTATGTTCATAATTCCAAAGGAACAGAAAAAGGAAAATCAACATTAAAAGGAAATGTCAGCAAGTATGGAGAAATTGTCAAGACAGTACCTGGAATTAAAACAAAACAAAAAACCTCTAAAATTCAGGACAGCTGTAGTTAAAGGACAGCTTATTAAGGGCACAATATCAAATAATCCTGATGCAGGTAAAGTGGAAGAAATAGAGACTCAGGACCTCTTTAACAACACAGATAATCAGAAAGGAATTGTATTTAAAGTGGAGCTGTGCTGAAAGTGGAAATATAATTAAGGACAAGTGTAAATGAACAGTACAAGTACGTAGGCATAGAATTGAAAAGACAGAGGCACAAAGCAAGTTATGATCAGCTATTAATGTAAATGAAAGTAGGAAAACAGTTCTAGAAATGCAGCATCCAAAACAGAAGATGAAGAACCAGCAAGTTCCCTTTAGTTATAAATAATGGCAAATGCAGGAAAACTCAAGTAGCCAAAACCTGCCTTTCTTCAGTTTTCACTATGAGTAATTACAGCCAGATACTAAAACAATTAATTTTAACTGGGAGCTAAAAGCATAGGACAGGAATAGGGAGAGGAAAGGTTGAAGAATATTTAAGTTGGGCACATTCAAGTTTTAAAGACAAATGAAATGCGCTTTAAAGTACTCAAGGAATTAACTTGAGCCATCTAAGAACCATTAGCAATTATCTTTGAGAATTCAGAGGGCAGGGAAGTCCTGGGGGACCAGGGAAGGGCAGAGAGAGCACCAGCTCTGCGAAGAGAAGACAGGAGGAAGGTCCAAGGATTTAAAGATCAGTCAACCTTGCTTTTGTACTTGGGAGTGTATTAGAATTGTGCTTAAAATGAGGAGACAAAAATGTGAACATTTAGTGTGTGAATGTCTCGAGAGCAGATTAACCCTGTCACCAAAGCGAGGCATTCCTGACACTGATGAGCACGTGGGAAGCTGCAAATGCAATCTGGTAAGGCTATTGATAGCAAGATTAACTCTCATAAGTTTCATAAGGAAACTCAGAAAAGAAGGCCTAAGTGAAGTTATTGTGAAGCATGTAGATAGCTGGTTTAAAAACAGTATGCAAAGCTTTCACCTTTTACCAGCCACGAAAATGGAAAGATGCTGCCAGGGACCTTCCAAGGAAGGCCTGTCCTGGACTTTGTTCTGCTGTGCATTTTCATCTGGGGAAGTGAGTGGTGTGGAATTGACTGCACTTCTTCACAGGTCCAAGGGGTAACGCATTCTTGTGCTGGCTTTGGCTGGGGTAGGATTAATTCTCTGGTATGGAGCTGCTGGAAATGGTGTGCATGACCCAGGGACGTTGCTGCTATTGCTGAGCAGTGGCTGCAGAGAGCCACGGACTTCTCTGCTCCTCACCCCACCAGCAAGGAGGCTGGAAGTGCACCAGAAGCCAGGAAGGGACACGGCAGGGACAGCAAACCCCAATGGAGCCCAGGGACATTCTGGAATGTTTGACATGGTGCTCAGCATGTAACCTAGGGGGAAAAAGAGGGAACTGGGGCCATTCTGAGTGATGGCTTGTATCTTCCCAGGGTGCCATTACATGTGACGGAGCCCTGCTTTCCTGGGGATGGCTGAACTCCTGCCTGCCCACGAGAAGTGGTGGAGGAATTCCTGGATTTGGTCTGCTTGTATGAACAGCTTTTGCTTTACCTATTAAACTTTTATCTCAACCCACAAGGTTCTCACTTCTCCAATTCTTTACCCATCTCACTGTGAGGGAAGCCAGTGGCTGTGCAGGGCTTAGCTGCCAGCTGGGGCTAAGCCACAACAGTTCTTTAGCAAGAGATGCATGTTTTGACAAATACAGCTGTTTGTGTGGTCCCAAAGTAGCAAACAGATAATAGAGTAGCATTTTGCTAGAGGACTGGGAACAGTTATTTTAAGTTGAAGACGTTTCTGGAAAGGTTGTCTTCCATGAAATGCTGTATGTAGTTACCGTGCTCAGCAAGGCTGAGGTTACCTCCTGCTTCTGAAAGGAATCCTGCAGCAGAACCAGGCACTCAAGTGACAGTGCTGAAGACAGATATAAGGAGATGAGGATTTATCAGCTGAGATAAGGGGCTTTGGCTTCCTCATTAGTTACAGTCACTGTGGTTGATCAACTGCATTGCCTCCTCCTCCTCCACACCAGGGGGGACAAAGCAAGCTACAAATTGCTGGGAACGCTGCATTTATCATCAGCTCCAATTCACTCCCAAGCTAAGCACTAGCAATGCAGTTGTATTTATATCTCATTCAGGGGGGAAGATATAAAAATATTAATAGCCATAACAAAGAAAGAGCCATTCTGATGCAGTCTGATCAAACCCTATTTCTGACTTGGGTATACAAGAAGCTGAGAGTCCCCCCCCTCCATCACAGAACAGCACTATCCATGCAGGAATATTTTTCCTGAGAATCAGCCAAGCATAAGGACAAGGCAGCCCAGGCAGGGGATGCTCATCTAATACAGCAATATTGCTCTCGGTACTCAAAGCACATCTTGCTCAAGACTATGGAATCAGACAATATTTTATCCTTTTTGTTAGTTTTCCTTCACAGTCTCCTGCAGAAACAGGTAAAGGACACACTTTCCCTCATGAAATCAAAATACCTCTTGAAGGTGCCTCCTCAAAACCTTAAACAAGTTTGAAAGTCACAACAAGTAACAGAAGATCAACTAGTCACCGTAACAGAATACAGTACAGGAGACAAACTCTACAACTGTCTTTTCCTGGGGGAAAAATAACTCTGAGATTGGCCTTTCTGCAAAAGGAAATAAAACCCACTGATGAAGCTTAAAGGGCCCAGTGTTAGGTATTGTAGAATCAATGAAGGATAAAGGGTTGGAAGGGACCTTAAAGCTCATCCAGTCCCCCCCCTGCCATGGCAGGGACACCTTCCACTAGCCCAGGCTGCTCCAAGCCCCATCCAACCTGGCCTTGGACACTTCCAGGGATCCAGGGGCAGCCACAGCTTCTCTGGGCACCCTGTGCCAGGGCCTCAGCACCCTCACAGGAAGGATTTCTTCCTGATATTTAACCTGAATTTCCCCTCTTTCAATTTGCATCCATTACTCCTTGTCCTGTCACTACAGTTCCTGAGGCATTTTTCCTTGCATGTCTAGTCTTAAAAACTACCTGTACACCTCTTCCCCCTTTCAAGGGGATCACAGATATTTGTATCCATAATATGGCTTGACCCAGAAGAATGTTAATTCAAGGAATACCTTGACATCAGAACTGAAGATAAAACTAAGGACAATACAGCAAATTTAAGTTGTTGATATGATAGTTGCATATTCATCAAAGCAAAGAATTGCTGAGGTTTCCATATTGAGCTCAATTGGATTCACACAGAGGGACATGAACAGTATGAAAGGAGTTCTTCCTCCCCAAAGCTCTTCCACATGCTTCAGCTCTAAGCCTGAGGACCAGGACAACCAACAAAAAAAAAAAATTCTTTTTGTGTGGAATTAAGATGAGTCTTCCTAAGTCTGCCTGAATAACAAGGATGTTTAGCAGGAATGCTCTTGTCTTTAAAAGATTGGCAGGTTGAGAGGTTACACTTCAGCAAGATGTATTTTCTACAAACTCATTGAACCTCTGACTCTGCTGAAAAACATCATTAAGTTATTACCTAAAATGCTCTATTTTTGTCATCAGTGTTACTCCCTGCACCAACTCTTCGGTCACTACAGGGTAGTCCAGCTTCAATTGAGAGCAGGCTTCTGATGCAAGACAGGAGCAGAGTTCTCCCCCAGTCCTGCACAAATATTGCAACTCTAACACAAAGCATCAAGACAGGTCACCATTCCTCTTTGTCCAAGTAATAAAGTGTTTCAAAGCCATGTCCCCCAGGCATTGTATACACAGACACACACACACAGACCCCGCTGTGCACCAAGACTTCAAACAGCAATACAGCATTAAAAGGTATATTTTTCCTTCAAAGTCCATTTATAATTCCCACCAACACTTAGGGGAGCTGTGCAAACCCATTAAGAAAGAGATGAATATACTTCCCTCCTGAGCACAGCCTTGAATTACAAACCAAGAGCAGCTACAGAGGTCTGACACCTAAAAGCAAACCTTGAAAAATCTATGTTTCTAGCAGAGATGCATCTTCTCTCACTCCAGCAGTGCTACAGCACAGTGTGCTCTGCTCACCTCAACTGCCACCATGATGCAGACATACTTCCTATGGTCAGAGTTAATGATATTTAAAATCCATTTCCACATCAACCCTTTCTGCATCTCCCCCCCATCTGCATCTGCTCACTTGGCTGAAAAAAAAAATACATCTGTCTGCAGTACCCACTTATTTTTCTACAGAAAAGCCAAGTAGACATATACTCAAAGACCAGAGTTCTTCAGCAGGTTTCCAGGCTATTTTGGTATTCATTTCCAAAATGTTTTCCTGCTTTCTTTTATAAATAACAGTCATAACAAAACATACTTTGGAAAACAGGAAAATAAAAATCAGCTGATTGTGCTCCTCATCCACCTGCCCCGGAGGCAGACAGGAGCTCTCACTTTTCATAGATAAAAAGCAGTTCTTGAAAGCACTTTTTTGGTGGCCTTTCTCACCTCCAAAACTCCAGATCTCTCATCAAGGCCAGGTTTGTTTGAGGAAACAAATCTTTGCAGTCGAGTGATGCCAAACTTGTGCTGAAGCACAAGTGTGGGCACTCAGTGGGATTGGCAACCTTGTCCCTCACAGGTGAGATGGGAGCACACACCCATTATTTGATAAGGCTATCCAGAATTACACTGAGTTTATGTGAGAAACTAACTTATAAAAAAACTCAGCTCCTAATTTGTCTTTAAGGATGTAACAAACTAAATTCTACCAATGGTCTCCTGCATAATTCCCTTGCATAGACTAGAACAAACATAAATTGGAGAAAAATAATAATTAATTGTAATTTGCCTTACTTAAGGAAATCATTATTTCCTGCACTAGCTGTAGAGAAACCCCAGCTCTTTTCTACCTGTGTTACTTACCCACTGACTGACCTGTCCATGGTGTTTTGCCTCTGTACCATATTTCTGTACTGGTAAGAAAAAGTAATAATTTCTGATTTGAATATTGCCAGATCAGTTTGCCTTAAAGACAGCTGTACACTCATAACTTCATATGAATTTTCAAAATGCTAAAGACAATCTCCTATTGCCCATCAGTGAGGCTTCCCAAAGTACCACTCCAGTCTGGAGTAAAAACTAACCTCTAAAATTCCCAGCACACAGCAACTCCTTTAATTTTCAACACTTCAATGTCATTTACAACTAACTTGTGCAATTATTCCATCACACAAAGCATGTTTTCCTACGGGTAGGAGATGATATAATACACACTGGTGGTGATGGAGCTCTTGCAGGAATCAGAGAGGTTTGTGTCAGTCAAGCGACCCCAGGGAGCTCTTTGCTGCTCACCTGCCATGAGGATGGCTCGTGGTTGTCTCTGTCCTTTTGAAAAATAGATTCTTCAGATTCATCAGAGATGCCTGGACAGGCATGCCCAGAAATCCTTCACTTATTCTCCACTGTACACAAATCAACCCCTCAGTACCTGCTCCCTGCCACTGAGGAGTGTCCAACCTCCTGCTTGCCTGCTTTAAAATTATCTTTATGTCTTGGAAAAATTAAAAGCCCCACCAGTACAGAATTCATGACACAGTTGCACCACAGATGCATTGCACAAGCCACACATGATGCACCACACAACTGAGCACATGCTTCTGGTGAGTCTGCCTTCCTTTTGCCACCAATGGATGCAGCTGTGCTGCTTTGGTGATGCCTTTCTATTTCATCCTAAATTAGCCCACTGTACTCACTTGCTGGAGGAAGAAGTGCTATCACAGGTGACTAGACACAGCAAGCTGAATGCAGACAGGTGTTCTTTTCCACTGAAAAAAAAAACAACTTCAAACCCAGAAAAGCTGTGCTGAGCTTTCAAACTTTCTCATCAGAATTCACCGCCACACAAACACCTCCAGGGTGAACAAACACCACACAGGAAAGAGAGCCTTGGTGAATAAAGAAGGAAAGAAAGGTGTTTTAAACACTGCTCTTGATTCACCTTCCCTTTTCCCTCAGACACCCTTGCCTTTCCCTTCAACCCCCCCTCACCCTGAGGAGTCCCTGCCCTGTGGCTCCGCCACGTCTGCCCACAGCTGTGTGTGTCAGAGCCCACGAGGCTCATGTTGTTTTTGCTGCCTCAGAGCATCACAAATGGCTTTTTAGGGGACAGTGGGGAAGGGTGAAGCTCGCTGGAGCCTCAGGGAATCAAAGGAGGAACAAAGCTTACTGAAACAACTCCCAGTAACAGCAGCAGACTGAAAATCAGCCTGTTTGTTGCTCTGCTTGGGTTGATGAACGTCCAAAGTCTGTGCATGACATCAGGAGAGAGCAGGACACAGCTTTCCTGTCAACTCTCTGTTTAACTTTTGGATATTCCTGATGGTTCAAGGCTGCACTTTGTTCAAAACTCTCAATTCATGGTAATGGGCTAAGCAGGTGATTCCTCTAATAGAAAATTGATTACACAGCAAAGTTTGCTGCAGAACTGAAATAGTATGGGTATTAAATGGCTCTTTAGCAAGGAAAAATGATTAGTCATTGCAAATTCTCAGTTCTGATTTCACATGAAAGGTCAATGTTTTTAAAAAAATCATTAATTCCAGCTTCATTGAAATACTGTTTTGACAGTCTTGTTAGAGGGCTTGGGTAGGAATCAGGGATGCACAGGAAACTCAGCCTGGTGTCAGGTGCAAAACCCACTGCAATTACTGGCTGAAGAAAAGAGCTCAGTTTTCATCCATCTTATTCCTCACCTGGCCACTTCCCATGTGAAATGTAAAAATCTACCATCTAAGAAGAGAAAAAGCCTACACCTATCGAGAACTAGCTTTGCCCACCTGTAATCACCCAGAAGAGCCAGTGATGCCCACTCAACACCATGTTTAACGACATGCAAAAAGACAAAGAAGACTAATTGAGAAGGCACAGAGAAAGCAAAAATCAGGAGAAATAAAAATAAGAACAAATGTTGCTGGATATAACCTGTAAAATGGTCAAGACTGGCTCTCTGACAAGCCCTTACTTAATAAACCTAAATACAACAACTATCCCAACGTGCAAACAACACATAGGGCAGTAACAAATATTTCACATCTTAATGTTATTTAATAGAGATTCATATTGTCCAGTGTGGAGGGGACAGTCAGGCTCACGGGCAGATTTCAATGCTTTTGTTTAAAGAGGCCATGAAATAATAAATATATACAAGCACATCACACTCTGGAAGACAGGAGGAAATAAGAAACAGGATGAGGAAACTTCCTCACCCAAGAGCCAGAAGCTCAGTGTCATTTTTGGATTTTTTTATACAGGTAGCAGAGACCAACAATGTCATCCAAAATGCAACCTCCGTCTGATAGTGGTTTGGCACACTAAATGTATTTTATACTGCCATTAAATTATTTATCTGAGTGGAAAACAGATAAGCAACTGTAACCACTAGTAACTTTTGAGAATTAGCACATGCTGCAGAGATATAAGTGCATTTTTCACTAGGGAACACAAGGAAAGAGAAACTAAAGGAATTCTGCAAACTACCAGCTGCTAAAAAGAAAAAAGTTTTCAAAGTTCCCTTCACTACGAGGGAAAGAGGAAAAAAGGAGACAAGACTGGATCACATACACTGATCATGGCAGGAAGTGAGCAAAATAGGTTGATTCGTGTACAGCTGTTGAAGAATGACCAACATCACCCTTGAAAGAGAACAGAGATCCCATTTTGCTTTGAGAAGATCTGGAACGGCCAAAAATGGAAACAACAATGGAAAATGTTTGCATTTAAGGACAATTTCCATCTGCATAAAGGTAATCTTAAAGAAGTATCAACATGTCTGAGGACCAACAAGTTTGAGTGGTACTGAAATGCAGCTCAAATGTGCGTAATGAACTCGGCTAATGGTTCAGTAAGAGATTAGGATGGTGTTCGTTGTTGTTAAGATTGGGTGGAAGAAGCACAAATCAAACTCCTTTATCTGGTGGAATTTAGAAGCAAGTGTCAACAAGGCACTTAAGGAGCACAGGTAAAACATCTTTCCCAAGGGCCTCCAAAAAATCAATTGAGGGTTTTTTTGGGAGTCGGTTGGTTTATTTTCTTGAAATGGGAGTCTCAAGGTGTCGTGAACTCCACTATCATATTAAAAAAAAACTGAAACACTGCAAAAAATAAACCCCCTGAAACAGGGTCTATAGGGAAAGGCATGAGGGACTTGTCTTTACAAACAAGCTGTGGGCCTGCTGGTAGATAAAACTAGCACTGAGAGATACAAGAAACAATGGGAAGGATTCCACTGATTGATGAATGGAATGAGAGAGATTTGTCTTTACAAACAAACTGTAGGTCTGCTGATAAATAAAATTGGATATTGAGAGACAAAAGAAACAATGGGAAGACCCATAAATTCCATAAGAATTAAAAGTAAAGGGGGCTTTATACATTAGAAGGGAGTCTTCGGTATCAGGCGTTCCGGGAAGTCTGTACCTGTCAAGTACCTCAGCCAGTGGGGAAAGAGAGAGGGACACGTGGCTGTGAAATCAGGATAAAAGGAGGCTGCATCCTCCAAAAATTTGAGACACCCCAGGGGAACGCCCCATGACCTCACCCTTTATTCAAATAAAGTAACAGGACTCCTCTGTCTCCTTTTTGGAGAACCTCTGGTGTTGGTGGATTAATTTTCCTGACAAGAGGAATGAGGATAACTTGTCCACCACAACACAACTTGCAGACGTGTTTCTGCAGCTTTAGAGACCCTTCCTCACAGCTGTCAGTGCAGGTGGAAATGTCCTCTGGGGATGAGAAATCTCTTCTGTTGAAGTGCTTTTCCTGCCACACCCATGCGAGCCATGCAGCGCCCGGAATGCTGGCTCTGGGAAATGAAGCCCTTGGAGTGAACGCTTTCCACATTCCCATTTTACCCGAGCTCATTAAGTTGTGACTAATGACTCCAACACAACCCTGCAGATCTTAAGCCCTGAACAAAATGAGAAAACCCTCACTTTGCTCACCCAGCCAATATATTTTAGACTCGTGCATAATCAGTGCTCTACCTGGCTGTTGCCCAGGAGCCCTCTCAGAAAAGCCGTACATTTCCCAAATCTCCTCCTCAACCACCAGTTAAAAAGGGAAGTTTCAAACTGAGAAATAGTCAGTGGTTTTTACGATTTTTTTTTTAAAGCTTATTTACCTCCTATCATTAAACAGATAATATCTCGTTAAAAATAGACTCAAATTACGGCCAACACTGCTCTTAAATTTTCAGGAATCTTGCAAAAGTCAAGGGGAGAAACACTTGGCAAAAGGAGAAAAGGTAAGAAGTCATTTTTACATTTTCCCTCACGTGGAGTGGGGGGAAGTATTATAGACCTTCTGTACTGGAATCTATACACTTAGTTCTCTCTCTCACTCACATATCTCAGAGCCACACTGGAGCAGCGAGAGTCACTCACATCACAGACTTTGATACTGATTTTCCATTGAAGCCTCAAGAGGCTGTCAAAGAACTGTTTATTTTTTGTACTACTCAAGTTAAAGGCTCATCATCCATCCCATTTTGTCCTGGGACAAAAAAGTGCCTAAAGAAACGAGACCCATTAATTTCGAACTTTAACCTCAGTATAATTTTTACCAAGCAATAAACAGGAATATTTAATTTAGTCTGCTACTGCCTAGGATTTCCTGAGACAAGTATCCACTGTGACTCAAGCCCATGAGGAGCTTGGGCACCTCACACTGGAAGTTTTTCAGGGGGGTTTCTTCAGGTCTTGCCCTGTCACGTTCAACATCAACAGAGCTCTCAAAGGGAAAAAACTTGTAGCTCTCGCTGGAATTTCACACGTGTAGGTTGCCGTGTCCTGTTAGAGCTCGTGTATTCCCTCAGTCAGAGGTTAGGAGGCACAAACGTTCCCTGTGGCTAAGTGCTTGTAATTAAACACAGCACTGAAGAAGCTAATTAAAAAAAAAATGTTTTCATGATAGCTGTGTAATACTTAATAACCTTTGTAGTGGAACAGCTGTGCAGAAAATTCTAAATTTGTGAACATTTTTAGGAGTGTTACATCAACGCTGCGCTGACGTGACTGCCGGCACTAAGGAGCAGGGGAGTCAGGCATCAGCTTGGGTGGCTCTTGGGCTGTTCAGAAGGATGGAGAGTCACCTCATCTGCCCCCCAAGGGACCCCTGCTCTGCATCACTGCCTTCTGTAAGCACAGGCACTACTTTAAATGTATATATAACCTTATGGTAAACTCAGGCTCAGATGTTCTGAGTGCAAAAGTTGCACAGAAACATAACCAGAGAAAAATGTGATTACCAGCTCCTGGTGAGGAGCTTTCCTTTCATGACAGAAGTGGGTTTGGGCTGTATATATATATATGTTTATATACACAGACACACACACACACTCCCCTTTGCTCTACATGGGACCTCAATGCAATGTTAGGAATATTTGGATTCCACTCTGGTGTCAGCTCTGAACAACCTGATCTAGTGGAAGGTGTCCCTGCCCAGGGCAGAGGGGTTGGAAAAAGATTTTCTTTAAGGTCCCTTCCAACCCAGGCCCCTCTGTGATTCTTTGACCTAAGAGGCAGAGGTCACAGTACTACATTTGGGGACTGTTTTTGAACTAGGTCCCATTCCCCAGATCCAGACATTTCCTCTTGTACCAAATCCTCACCCCCCACCAGTTCCTGGGACTCTGCATCTCACTGAACTCATGAAAAAAAAAAAAAAAGAATCATTTTCTCCATGCCTTAACAGCACAATCAGTTTTCACAAACCACAGAAGTCTCAAACAGATCACTGTAAGGGACAGATTCCAAACAAATATTTCAACTTCTTATGCACACAGAAAAACGGGCACAAAGCAAAATCAATAGCAATATGCTTACTAATATGTGCCTTAGCCACAGGCTGCAGCATGGGATGCAATATACATAAGGTAAACATCTTCAATGCAACGCAGTTCAATACAATGATAGATATTCTAAAAATAAAGTGTCCCCAAAGAAACAGAAAACATAATATCTGCCCAAAAAAGAAGAAAATCCATGTAGCCGCAGCAGTGAGTATACACTAATACATGCCTTCAAGGCTAGCTTTGGAATAAAAAAGCCTTTTGGGGAAAAAAATAAGTAAAGTTTCCTCTATTGCAGAAAGGCCGGGCAGCCCAGGGGTGCTCGCTAGAAGCGCTCGGCAGGGCTGACGTGGGGATGCTCTCCTGCATCAGGGCTGTGGGACCAGGGCTGTGGGACCAGGGCTGTGGAACCAGGGCAGCTCCAGAGCCTCCCACGGCCACAAACTGTGGGGAGGCGGTGGGAGCTCCGAGCAGAGCCTTTGGGGCTCCCGAACCGGGACAAGGAGCTTCCACAGCGGAATGATGCCTCCGACAGCACAGCGTCTCCCAAGAGTAAACAGTGGCAGTGCAAAGCCGAAATTAATACTTTAAAAAGTACCATTTCCAAAAACTTTCAAAGGGCCTTGCTCCTCCTGCACTTCTCACCTCTCTTCGCTGTCACCTTGGGACTAATTTCACACAACATTGCCAAGGTTTTACCCGATTGCTACATGGAAAGGAAACACAAATCCATCCCCACTGTCTGACGATCATCTGATTTTTAAAGCAATCCCCCGGTGCATGTGATTTGTAGGGGAGGATGTGAGTTTGACAGCTACATCTCTCAATATTGCACATAAATTAAAAATACATCATGGACTTCACAAACAAAATCGTGAAACACTTAGTCTGTTCTGAAACAACAAGCCCAGCAACTCCTTATCAAGTATCTTCCTACTTAAAACTGATCTTCATTATTCCAGCCAACTGGCAAAAGCCAGAAACTGGGAGGGTGATGAATTAAGAAGCACTGGAGGTTTTGGTTGTTTATTTTTTGTTTATGGAACACTGAATTTTAGTTTAGTTAAATGCAAGTGCTGAGGGCTTGCTCTAAGTGCTCCTTTTTTTTCATCTTGCCAGGTTATTTGCTTTAATCCTGTCACCACAATGACTTCCACCACCTCATTATACCTTGTAGAACCAAGCTAAAAACTACAAGAACTTGGCCAAGGTTTCTTGAGCACTCTCTCAAGGCACAAAAATTAAAAATAATTTAGAAAAACAACAGTTCAACAAAAAGCTAAAGAAAGCCAACTGTTTATATGACTATTTTGCAAGAAAAAGTATTTTATGTGGCTGCAAGGCTTTTATTGAAAAAGAATGTCTTTTTGGATGGCGAAAGTTTCCTGAACCTTGAATGACTGAGCACCATTTTTCATTACGCTAATTTAAGTGGTAAAAGGTTTGCCTGACTGACACTAATTGATGGTCCCTCCTGGGGCTTAATTGACACGAGCTTGTCTCTATAAACCTGCACTGTTAATCAGCTCCTTACCCACTCTAGAAAATGTTTGCAGCTGAAGAAGTGTCAGTGGGGGCTGCAGACAGACAACATCCATTCTAAGTGAGGGTGCTTTTCAGCACTCTAGTTGTGGTATTTCATTAAACTGATATTTTCCTGATTCCTTTCTAAAGTAGAGAGATCATGTCTTAGATTCATTTACTGCTGGATTTATTTTTGCTGTTGTTTGGTAAGCATTTCATTTGGATGTTAAGTGCTTCCTTTGATCTACCACAGTAGGCTTAGATAACTAGATGTTAAATACTGGCTGAAAACATCTTGAATTCGCCACGATATCATCCACAAGAAAAGAGTCATCCTTTGATTGCTACACCCATATTATTCCTGCAGTGATACTGTATTTACAAAATACAAGAGGAAAAAAACCAATTTTTTAGTGATAGGACAAATATCCTTTCTTCCTTTTCAGAACCAGCACTGAATATTTTCTGAAGTTTCTCTCAGCTATTAAATTACACCAATATTGAATTTCCCCAGCAGATCTGTCCCTTGCTGTGAGATATTTGCATTTTGATTTAGAAAGTCCTTTTAAAAAATACTGTTTGCCATTCAGAATTGGCCTATAGCCACAGCCCCTTCTCCCATCCCAGCTACCAGAGCTATTCCCAACTCCTCATTTTCTGCACATCTTTTACTTGCATCAGTTTTCCAATTTTTAAGAAATCCTGAATACACACAATATAAGCTGATACCTATTAATAATGGTACAATTATTGTAAACCCTGAAGATAGATGGGAATTCAGATTTCTCATCTATCATGCACAAAAAAGTGACTTCACAACATTCTCAAAAGAAAGCAGGGAGAGTATCAAGGTACCGCTTTGATTTACTTTGTTGACAGTAGTATTTGCTCACTAAAAATATCAGACAAATGGTTAAAAACAGTTTTAAATAATAAAGAAGTGATTTACAATATATGACCTGTTATTTTCCTGCCCATTGCAGGTGTCAGGGATGTTTGGCAGAAATGAGAACTGCTGAGTAACAGCATGGTAGGTGACTTACACCAAGGTAGGATCTGATGGTATCCTCGGAGAGGCCATTCTACATGTTAGAAAAAGTTTTATTCTCAAAAGATGTTTGGGATGATAAGGGAAGAAAGCCTAGTATTTCCTGAAAATAGTTTGGGACAAATATACACTGCAATTCAACCTCATACGGTGCTTAGGCACCATCTATAGACAAGCAGCTATAAATAACTTAAAATTAAAGTTCTGCAGAATTAACCCACAAGATATTTTGGGGATGTGACTTTTCCTTTGCCCTAAGGCCATGCTCCCAGTCCTAGGCCCCCAGGTAGAGCACAGTTCTCCTGCAGCCCCCAAAGCACTCCTGCTCCACTGATCTACAGCCACAGTGCTGATGTAAAGATATTTTACTAACCCATCATGCTCACCCCACAACATTGGCTTCCTCCACTTGGGTTTTTCCAAACAAGCATCTCCATACAACATTTTACTCTCATGAGTAACACTTTAGAAATATCTGCAAAAGTACTTCACTATTCCCCTTCCAAACTCATCATAATTCACCTGCCGTGAAGCACCTTGGAATAGTAACTAGATTTTGGAGGGGGGTCGCCCTGTGTTTAAATAATTCTTGCTATAAGGTCATAGAAGATGTAGACAAGTTGATAATAATAGTAATATTTGGTAGGTTCACAAAAATACTGAACTGCCTCCAATTTTATGACAGCTACCTGAGTGGGAAGCACACAGCAGTAAACACGGCTAAATCCATTTTTATAGGCATGTATATAAATTATTGGGATAAACTCATCAAAAGCACAGCAGGTTAACTGGTACACCAAGGGAAAAAAAAAATCTGATGGTATCCTAAAAACAGAAATACAAGCGTGGCTTTTAAATTGTTAAATTATTTGGACTGGGAAAATTATGTACATAAAGATAAGCATGGGATGCATCCTGAATAATTTATTTCAGTTCAAGTTCTTGTTTCCTAAGAAGTCAAAGCTTGTGGGTTTCTTTGAATTTACAAGTCATAATGGGCTGACCCAATTTATACCAGCACGTTGCAAGTCTCCAGAACCATTTTCCACATTGTTCATTTAACATCTCTTTCTTTGAGGGCTGCATGGTTTATCTGGCCATATGTCAAAAGGTACCATGCGTTGTCAGGAAGTTTTTTTTAATGTTACACCAAGGGACAGAAAGATTGAAAAGATTTTAAGACAGGCTTGTGAAAACTTTAAATCATAAACCATTCCACAATGCATAAATCATACAATTGTTCAGATAGCAGCCCTCAGTGCATGATGGCTTACATCTGTTGGGCGAGCAGCTATCAAAGCTATTTCATATTTCTTCAGTTCTATTTGCCTGCTCCATACTCTGCCCGGTGTTGTTTTCCTGTCCTCTTGCCTGAAATGCAATATATAAAATACACAGATATTGTTTGCTGTTACATCAACTCAATTTTGAGCATTGAACAACAAAACACCGAGAAATAAAGCAAATTTCAGACAGAGTAGGGAGAGAGTCACATGCTTCATCCACAAGTTATAGTTATATAGTGAAAGCTGCCATTTCAGGGTTCAAT
Source organism: Edolisoma coerulescens (assembly GCA_013397115.1). Classification (NCBI taxonomy): domain Eukaryota; kingdom Metazoa; phylum Chordata; class Aves; order Passeriformes; family Campephagidae; genus Edolisoma; species Edolisoma coerulescens. The sequence goes on from VWZW01004119.1 coordinate 1,540,844, forward strand.
CCCAAGTTATCTATGCTACTGCTTACAATCCCCCAATATATTTTATTAATATAACAAGAATTCTTCCTCCTAAGCATTTTTTGTTTTTACTCTTATCCATGAGATGCTGAAAACCAAGCTAACACCAGCCAACACACACTGTATTTTACAGTAATTAAATATACTGATAGACTCCAGCATAAGCATCTCTCAGGCAGCCCAGGAGACGACGAGTCCAGCTTTAGAGCTGCACCTTGGCTGTGTTACCTGAGCCAGAACAGACATAAAAATCATTTCATCTAAATGCTTTGCAGCAAGCAGAAATGCCTGCAGCAGCTGAGAAAGTTACGGCTGAAAACAAAGCTCTACAGTCAACCCTGACAAATTCCTCAAAATGTTTTTTCAAAGCAGATTATGTAAATTGTTTATGGCTGTGGAGGAGTGGATGTGCAGCCAGTTTGCCAGGAATTAGTTCAGGGATTGAGGGTTTTCTGAAGCCCCTCAGAGCTCAGCCATCATCCCTGCTCCCTGAGGGTGCTGAGTGTGGGTGGTTACACACAAAGATGGAAAGCCCCTCTTCCACTTCCAGCTGTGATACCAGTCCTGAAGCATCCTCACACCAAGGGGATCCCTTAAAAATCCCATAGCCTCAAATATTTTCTTTCTTAATATCAAAATACCTGAACACTCCAAAATGTATTTGTTTCTACCTCGATGGTGCTGGGTTAAATGAAGGCACACCTCAAAGTCCAAAAAAAATCAAAAGTTTAGAAGGATTCAAATGGGAAATACAACCAATCTTATTTAATATTCTTAGTCCAACGTAAGCATAAAACCCCTTTTCTGTTCTGAATTGAGCAGCCAAGCTTTAGACTCCTATTCAACCAAAAGTGGGCAGAATCCTAGGTTTAATCCATATCCATATCCTTAGGATTGCTTTCAAAGGCACAAATTTTGGGTTGAGGGGGTATCACCCTCAGCCAGATCTGCCATTTGCTTGGGGATTCATTCACGTCTCATCTGTCCTACTCTTGGACTTGTTCAGAAAGTTATTTTTCCTTCAAAGCTTCACCTATTTGAAAATATAGATTTCACTTTGGGATTTCATTTTTTATATTTAAATGGCTGCAAAACCAGAAATCCATTGAGCCAGAAAAGGCCCCCTCACCTGCAAAAGCCACGCACAAACCTAAGTGCTGAATGGTTCCAGTCAGCCACGGACACAGAACACTTTTACATGCAAACAGGAAATCATAGTTTAGACATCTATAAACTTTAAACCTATTTATAGAGTTAATGATCCTTGATTAATGACTTTGGGAAAAATGGCTGGTGCATAATCTTTGTCTTGGACATAAGCAAATCAAAGAACTTAAATGCTGAAAGAAACCTGGCATGTGTAATAAAGTTCATGGTGGTAAAATTTTAGGAGTTTTGACAGAATTGCAGAGTTGGCTAATTTACATGCCATGAACTACACTAGAAAGCTCTGGGGATCTTTTTATGCTAATGGGATCTGGAGTAGACTGAAATGGAATTCCAAATAAACATATATATATATGGGCCATAATCCAGTAACTGTAGTAAACACATCCTGAATAAAATTACAGAGGAGAACAACAACAAATCCTTGAGCAAACTCTGGAGTGTTGGGTATTTTATACAAACCAAAAAACCCTTTGTGCATTTGTATATTCACGCCGTAGAGGCACCATGCAGTAGTGCAGCTTTCAAGCAGGCACACAGGTTATCCCTTCTGATGCAGAATGGATTTATGTAGGAAATTGTAGGAAATGTAGGAAAATTTCCAAAGACTCAAGTGATCAAAACCAGACCAATAGGTGGCTCAGATTTCAAACAAACCATTTCACCAAAGAGCTCCAACATGAAATATTTGCATGATCAAGTCAAGGGAAGTGGGTGCATTTCCACTGGCTAATAGCCAGTTATTGTGAGCTGACCCACGTTGCTTTTCCAGACACACAAGTTTCTGCTGGAAAAGTTAATCAACTGGCTGGTCTAATTAACTCGCTCTTTCTGCTCTGCAGTTGTCACAATCCAGAAATTAGATGCATGCAAACAGACTCATTCCAAGCCAGCATTTTCTAGACCGTAAAAAGTTGGTCTGACCATCAAAACTTTCCCAAGTCAAACACTTAATGCTCATACCCAAGTTACCGGTCAAACATCCAGGCTTGGTTCACTGAGCACACCAGTGGTGTGCAGCTGTAGCCTTGCAGGGGCACTTCAAGCCTGTCTTGACATAATCAATAAACCATTCTCCACAAAGAACGAGTATTGGAAACAAACATCTGTGTCACCAGGTCAGGCCCACGCTTGCTTTTCCAACTGCAGTGCTGTACACTTTTGTACAAGGACTTACTGCCCCTGAAGTTGTGCTAACAAGAGGCAAATAAACCCTCACCAGCTCATGTTACCAGCACGAGCTTTGCTGATGCTTTGGTTAGTCAGAGGCTGAGTAAAAAGTCAAGGAAGGGTTTCCCCTGTGTGGTTTCACAGGTACTCCCTCAGGCTGTCCCTGTATCTCTTCTGCCAATTCATCCTTATTTTATTTTCTTAGAGTCAAACTAGACAGTGCCATTCCTGATGTACTGTTTAACCCTTCAGAGGTATCACCCATCTTCTTGTGGGCATTTTTAGGAAACTAATCTTTTGGGGGATTTAAGTGATACTGAGTAGGAACTCTCATAAGTTTTGCTACCCCTCCCTCCATTTACACACGAGGAATATTCAATGCTTTGACAGATATGGAATCATTTCTGGTTCAAAATAACTCCTTTAAATTTAAAAACCCATGAAGAAACTAAGAGCTAACATAGGGGGTCAGAACCAAGCTCTTCACTCACATTTACTGTGGGACAAAAGAGTGCTCCTGCTAAGCACTTTCAAAGCATCTCACCACACTTTTGTACTGCAGCTTTTAAAATATAAGGAGTAACTCTAAACCACATAATATTTTTGCCTTTTTCTTACACTTTCAAATATGACAGCTGCAATCAATTCTCTTTTCTGATGGCACTAGGAATTGTCCATATTAAACTTGCCCGAGGAAGACTCATAATTTATGGATTTTTTTTTAAAGAAAGAGGCCAATCTAAGAGAAGCAGGAGGCCTGAGAAATACACCAAATGCACTAATGAAAGAAAAAAAAAATGATCAAGAAGTTAAACTCTATCTCAGAATTGAATTTGTTTTCAGCAAGAGTAGCTTATGAATCTCTGAAGTTTAGACCAAGGTGGATAATTGGACTAATTAAGTCTAGGAAGAAATTCAGACACATGGAAAAGAATTCATTTCTGACCATTCCATTTCATGGCTGTGCATGCTTGTCCAGTCCTTCCCACCAGATACACTCTGTGCTTTCCTGATCCTGGGTTGCTACACAGTCAACAAGACAGACAAGATAAATAAGTCAAAAACCAATCCCACAAAAGCCAGGTAATATTTCTTTGTATCAGTGACCCAAGCAAGCCTAGAGCAGGTACAAGAAAAGAAAATGGAAAAGGGATGGAGCCGGAGGGTAGTGAATTCCTGACCCTTTCAGGGCATGCACCAACTGAGGTTAAGCCCAGATCCCCAAGAAACCACATCCTGGTAAAAATGGTCAAAACCATTGTGCAAAGTGGGCATGAACAGAGAGACATTTTTCATTGTGAACCCATTGAAAACCAAGACAGGAAGAATCAAAGAATCACCTCTCGCAACCTGCAAGTTAACGTGATGATATTTTGAAACCAACACTGAATAATTCCTATTTTGGCATTCACACAATTGACCTTGTATCAGCAACTGTTCCTGTCATCACATTGGCAGGAACCTCACTCATTAAAACATCACCCTTTTGTGCATTCCAGAAAAAAAAAAAAAACAGATTAGCATGTTGCTCAAAACTCTTCGGGTTTAGAATTCCTTCCTCTAAAAGAGAGTCTGCACAGCTCTTTGAAAGATGCTTTAGAAGAAGAACCATAAAGAGACAGAGAAACTACTTCACAAAACTCACCAGGCTCACTGCTGCCATGGGAGGAGACCTCAGATGTTCTGTTTGAGCCTGGAGATGACTACTTCTCACAACAAAAGGTGTTCACACCTGGGAGAAATACTTAGCTTTAGTATCAGGTTGCTGTTGTGCATCTCCAGTACTATGCTGTGTGCTCAGTGCCCCCAACAAATATAATAAAAAGAAGTAATGCAGTGTCATGCTATGGTATGACCTCAGAAAAACAGCAAGTGGGGTCAAAAGCACAAGAACCTTAGAAATGGGGAAAGCAATGCAAGCAGGTGGAAGGGGAACAGCTCTAAGCAGGTCAAGGCAAAGAAAGGAAATCAGAGAAAAAAAAATCCAATGTGAATTTCAAAAAACTCAAGGAGTTGCTCTTAAGGAAACTTAGGCTGGGTGAAGAAAGGTAGAATTTCAGTGGCTGGTTTTATCCTCTGCAAGGTGCACCATGTCTGGCAAGGTATTGAAGAATCAGAAGAGCTGGAATTAATTATTTTAATTCTAGACTAAAGCAGCCAGTGCAATGATGCTACCAGAGAGACACATGACCTCTCTTAATCAGAGCTGAAGTTACTCCCCACACTGGAGGAGACGATGTGGACCCTTCCCAGGTCTAACCATCCTATTTTCCCATTTATTTAGATTATTCTGTATTCATGTGTGTATTTAGGTGAGATTTTCACTGTCCTAAGCTGTAAATGTTGGAGGTAGGAGTTTCTGCCTGTTCATAAACAGCGTACCAGGTGTCAGAGTTGCAATTCAGCTGTCAATGGCCAGCACTGAATTGTGATAATAGAGGCAGAATTGCATAAAGGAAGTTCTCCTCACTCTTGAATTAGATTATTTCACCTTTGTCTTATTCAAGGTTTTCTCCTTTATAAAAAGGAAAAGAAAGCTTCAGTTCTGCCTCCTCTGACAAGTGATAAGGAAAATATGAACATGTTGGACTGGGAAAAAGCAGCTTGTAACTCTGGCCCTGTCCCAAAAATCTGTATGATCTGGAGCAGCCTCCGTTCCCCCTTGTGCTTTTAGGGAGCCGACTCCTCTCACACATGTCCCAGAACCAGCAGCCACTCTGCAGCTATAAAAAAAGTATACAAAAAGACTCCAAATCTGCCACTAGAGTGTTTGGTAATGAGAGTTACCCCTCATTATATTTAAAACAACAACAAAAAAAATTCAAGAATAACATCCCAGGGAGAGTGCAAAAAACAGTGGCAACTAACCTAAAAAGACACCAAACCTCTCTGAGTACCATTTTTAAATTCACAGCATAAAGTTCTGTCCTTTAAACTGATTTTTTTTTAAAAAGCAATGAGGCGTTGGTTCTGCCAGTAACAACCACAGTGAAATACAGCTTTCTGAAAAATAAGAAAAGCTTATAATATTTTTTTTTTATATAGTGTGTCCTTGGGAAACATCGCTCAGTAATTATGCTTGTGCTGTTGCATATCTTCTGTGTTGCTCGGGCTTCTTTGTCTGAGCCAGGTGTCTACATGAAGGGAACAGATCCTCAAAAGCAGTTAATACCTCACAGCTTCACCTGATGAAGGCATTAGCATCTCTGAAGAAACAGTCTCCTCTGTCTCGTGATTTAACCATCGTTGCATTTTAAAATAAACCAATGCAAATAATATATGCAGCCAAGCCACCAACACCTGCAGAAGGACCTGCCAGAATGACTAGGAAGGTAGTACTGGCCCTGGAGAGTCTCCATCTCTTCTTCCCCCTGCCTCAGCTGGAGGGTCACAGCTGACAAGGAGCAGGCAGAGAGCTTGGAAGAAATCCTGTGCCAGATGCTCTAAGGTGCAGCAGGTCTTTCTAAGTCCGCCTGTAACCAAGTGGACCAGCAAAAAAGAAAACGAGAAATATTTGCATTTCACTTGGCAAGTTCTTGTCTGTACACTAAGAAATAATTTTGGAGCTCCTTAAAGGATAAAAATGCTTTTTTTAAGGATTAATTGGGAATTTCAAAGGACTCTTAAAGGGTTTAAGCGTTCTTCCAGCACCACAGGGAAAGCAATAATTAGCTTTTCTCAGCCAACCTGTACTTTTGAGCACTGGAGAATAATGAAGTATGTTCCATATCCCTACCTCCACAAAGTTTATCCTCATCCCTGTGAGCCAAGCTCAGCCAGCCAGGCTGCAGGTGGCTGTAGACTTTGCTAGTGTTAAGAGAGGTATAGGCACTCCTTTGGGGGCAATCAACTGTGAGACATACAGATCAACTAAGTAATTCCTAACCTTATTCTTTGTGGAACAATTCATTCATTTAAACTGCCCTTATTATGTTAATCCACCTAAATCGAGTTTGATAACAAACAAGCAGCCACAACCATTTTCTCTCCTAAATAAAAACAAAACAGAATATGCAGGTGTATACGTTTTGAAAGCTTGCTTTTTTTTTTTTTGTAAAAGCGTCTTTACTGGCAAAATTAGGATCAGTGGGAGGCAACACAGAGAACCAGTGAGACAGTATCTGCAGAGGTTTGCTTGGGTGAATTCATTATTGCTTGGCAAACTGAGCACTTTCCTCAGGAAATATTTTGTCCTTTGGAGTTTTTGATTTGAACACACTTAGTTGATGCAGTTTTTTCCTAAGTGTCTCTTTCTTAAAAGCGCCTCTGGCAAAAAGCAGAGGATAAAGGCAGAGCAGAGCCAAGTAACCCAGGGTGCACTTGCAGCCTGTGTGCCCCTGTTGTACCCCCAGGAGCCAAGGGCAGGATGAAGGTGAACATGACCTTGGCTGTATTGTCCTTGGGCAATCACAATTTGGAGGGGGGTAAAACTCACCAGGAGATCTGTGCTGTCAATTTTCCTCAGTCAAGACCAAAACTGTGCAGCTTTTCCAGGGGAGCCCAAACAGCCCTCACCAGCCTCACTGCCAGGCTTGCTGCTATCCTCTCTCCTAGCTTCTCTCCTTCTCTTTTAAATGCTTTGTTGCCATCAGAGATGTAATTCCTGCCACCTGTCCTCCAGGGCAGCCTGTCCCACCCTCATCTCCAAAGGCCCATCACATTAATAAATGTCCTGCCACAGCAGGATGGAGTCTATCCCAGGCTGCCACTGCCTGCACACCGAGTATGGGCTGGAAAGATGAGACAGACCAGACAAAAGCCTTAAATGTTTTCTATCATGACCATCAAGTAATGGATAGAATCTTAGATCCCCTCTAAGAATAAAGCTCATGGGAGAAGAAAACAAGCTGTGTCAATCCATTTATGTGAAGGAGATGAGTTTTGTACTTGGACATTTTCGGTGCTAGGGCAGGTATGCAGACTGCAGCACCTCATAAGTGGAGGAGACTTAATTACCAGAGAGCAATAACTGGATTGTCTGGATGAACTGGATTTATCCCAGCAGCCACATTGTGGTGTCCATCCGACAAAACAGAGAATTTTTCCACACTACGCAGTTCCCTGCAATGCAACATGTGAGTTTGTGTAGTTTCAAAACCAGCATTCACGTGGTGAGGGAGACCTCAGTGCTGCAAGGAACTGGAGCTTCTCACAGTGAAGGTCCTTGAGGCTGTCACCTCCCTGCTCATCCAGGGCAATTTTAAAGTCAGTCACCTGTGAGAGCATCCTGCAGGTCACAGTCACAGAGAGTCCCCGCTCCTGGGCACTGCCACCAGTGACAGGGAGCCCAAACCTCTGCACAGGGGCTGGGTACCCCCTCACTCAGGTTCTGGACACCTGACTCTGCAGAGCAGAACTGCACAGCTTAGGCTTGACAAAAAGCAGAGGCAAGAGCAGAAAGGGAAAGAGTTTATGTGGTTAAGCGGAGTGTAAACACCAGAGAGGTTGCACCTAAGTATCAACATAACCTATTTCCTTCCAAGAATGTATTTCTTGCCCACTGACTGATCAGTTAATCCTCCTTTTTATTCTCCTCCCTTCAGTAAAACTCCCAAGTTATTGCAGGTGTTATCCAGGGACACAATATTCGCAGTTCCATTTGCTTATGTTTTACTGCTCCCATTAAAATTTGTACAAAGTTTAGAGACTGAACTTGAATTGTGCCCTTACTGGAAGCAGCTTGAACCCCTTAGTTCTGCATTTTCATGACACAAAAGGAAGATTATCCCCAGAACTCTCTAAATGAGAAATGAATCCCTTGCATCATTTCTTTTTTTTTCCTTTTTTTGCATTTTCCTTTTTTTTTGTTTTTCACTCTTATTTTTCTTTCTCTGTGTCCCCAGCCTTTCTTTTTATGTACCTTTCAAACCTCAGCATATGCATAAACCTCAGTTTGGGCCCAGACTGACTTGCTAATATCATATGCAATCCATGCCTTCCATCTCACCAAAGTGACTGCAGTAAAAGAGCAGAATGCTTTTTTTCTGAGATGTCATGTAACATAAGATATGCAAACTGTCTCTGATTGGAAAGAAGAGATTATTTTCCCTGTCAAATACATATGCTTTATGTACACTGCTTGTTAGAACAGTGTTCAACAAACATTCCATTTTTAAAGGCTAGAATATGCCGAAAAATGAGTTTTGCGTATGAAATCTTCATGTATAAGAAGAAAAATAGGAGTACTACACAGTGCATTCTGTTATCAGGACTGAACATGGGTAGCAAGAAAGTTCTGAGGGAAAGTGAGCGGTGGGGACTGCCAAGTCTGTCTGTGCAATTTTGGGTTTGTCCTCTTTTTATAATGACCCGTGTGGTGGGGAGGGAAAATACACAGCAGCAGTGCCAGCCCTGGTGCCAGTGCTAAGAGGAGGGAGGAACCCTTGTCGGGACACAGCAGCTCTGTGCAGGCTCTGTGATATCCATAGGATTTAGCCAATCTGTTCCTGCAGATGCCAGTTTCATGCCTGATTTACCTGGCTTGATGCAGCTCCCAGGTTGGAAAGCCACCGTGCCCGCGGCCCCCGTGCTGCCAGGGCTGCACAGAGCATCCACTCAGCCCTCTGCTGCCCCAGAAAAAGGAGGAGAAGCCTCCAGGATTTTGGTCTGCTTTGTTTTAGTTGTTTGGGTTTTTTTTCCCTGAGCTTTTCTGTATAGCTCTGAATGTTCGCAGAATTTTTTTTCCATTTTCTTTTTTTCCTCCAGATGGGCTTCTACCAAAGATTGCAAGTAAACCAAGGAAAACACATATGAACAAAGGCTTTTTGAGCCAGACAGTGGGACAGCACATACACTTGTCATCCCTCCACGAAGCATTGGCTGTTAAAGATGCAATATTTCCACTACATCTCAGTTGCACTGTAACAACTGACTCCGGGTGAGCGTACGCAGCTGACCTTCCATAAGCATTTTCAATACCCTTCAAAATATCACATTATTTACCGGTTGTGGGAAAGTGTTCTTTAGCAAGCAGTACAAAGCAATCACAGTGGCTTTGGAGATTTTAAAGGTTTCCTAAGGAGCCACAAGTGTCTGTAAGATGCCCTTGGGGCTTCTGTTTTGCACTGTGATTGTGCAGTGTTTTATTTCTGTCATAAAGTGCATACAAAGGGAAAAGGAAAGAAGTAATCTCCTACAGCTGGAAACCAAATTACAAAACTCTCTAATAATAAGGAGAGATTTTCCCCAAAGTGACACAGTGGGACATTAAGGCTTTGAATTTGATCCTACCTAAATGAACAGGAAAAAATTCCATTGACTTTAGTGGTAGAGGATCAAACTCCAAAGGAGCTATTTAAAATATTATGTAGGTGATGTATGAGTGTGGTTTCATAGATGTTCATTAAGAGTCTTTTTATCCCCTCCTCCCCTCTGAAAATGCTGCAGAAATATTATCAAGTTCAGTGATTACAGTGTGTGCTGATATGCCAGTGGTATCTCTAAGAGCAGCGTTTCTGTGGAGATGCTAACTCAGGTGAGCTTTATATTAACAGGAGTTCACAAATAAGGTTTTGTTATCTCTGCTGCTGGCAATTGTCAGCGCACACCGAAGCATTATCAACGTTCCTGCAATCAGCAAATAAGACCTGACACCTCAGTGCCAGCCGTGGGTCAGTGCCTTCAGGATCCAGCATTATCCCTAGTTTCGATTCCAAAGAGTTTCCTTCTAAGCTACCTTTTAGCACTACTTCCAGAAAAGAATGAATGAATGCAGTGAGAAAGCAGAGTTTCTGGGAAGGGCTCTCTGGCATCTTGAATCCTCTTTGGAGTAAAAAAAAATGTAATGCTACCTGCACCCCATTACATTGGTGTGACTCACATTTAGGAGATTCAGCTTCTATGACTGGTTTTACCTGAGTCAATATTTCCTACTTTGCCACTCCATAAACACCGCATGAAAAACCTGGAACTGAGCTCAAATGCAGATGAAATAGGAAATTTACAATTATTAAGTATGAAAGTACATACAGTTCAACATAATGCAATGACAAAATGTTTGTAATCCACCTGAATTTATCTTTTCTGTTTGCACTAAACTGAAGTTGCTTGCAGTCACCTGCCTCTGGGTTATACTTAGAAGTATATTTGAAGGAATATAAGGGGTCAATTTTTTCAGTCTCATTTGAGTTAACCCAATGTCCTGAAAGGACTTGGATTTGTCCTGACACTTCTTTAGCAGTAGGACAGTAAATGCACTGCAGAACCAGAGTTTAGCTCCTTGGAATATTTTGAAAGGTCACAACTGTTTCATTGTAAGGCCTAATCCAGAAACTGCTTGTGTTCATCTTCCTCTTCAGTACAATGCACTTTAGGAAATATTTAATAGGGGTCAGAAAGCGATATGTGAGAAATCACACACTGGGTTGCTAACTGTTAAAAAAAGAAATGAGCCAAAACTGAGCCAATGGCTTATCTTGAGACTCCTATGGAATAGGATCATCCTTAGATAAAAACTGTCAAGAATGGGTCTTCTAATTTTGCGGCAGTTGCTCAAGCCTTGTTCTTCCCACAGAAAGAACTTTTAGTCTACAAGGTAAGGTATAATATCGCAATATGGGATAAACCAGGCAGCTTCAGGACAACAACTGATGAAGCTCAATAAACTTTGAAAGGCAAGGGAAAAGAAAAAAAAAAGAAAATGCCCTTTTAAAAGTAGTCTCCTGGACTTCCAAAGAAGATAATGATTTTGTAATTCAGTTTCTTAACAAAATCCTCGCTAATACTCACATTCCTATGAGCTCTGAAGTGCTGCTTTCACACAGACAGGCAAGTCCAGTCTGCCCTAACCTGAGCTGATCCCTTCCAAACCATTTCAGCGAAAGCCAATCCGATCTCTAACAAAAGGAGCTGCAGCGGCTCTTTGACTCCTGGCAGCGGCTTTATCCCTCCCCTCCCTTTCTGTGGCTGCCTCTATGCAGCTGTGAGCTCGTCACTGGTGCTGGGATCTCGAGTTTTTTGCTCTCCTGCTTAGCAGAGTTTTAGCTCAGTGCTTTGAATCACTGCTTATGGGATCCTGAATTATTTTAAAAAGTAACCGAGGGCTGTGGCTGTATCCGAGCTAATGGCTGTGACGCTTTGCTGCTCCCAGGTGGGTGGTCTGGTCCCTGCCTTTCCCAGCGCTGTGATCCCTCATCCCTCCTGCCAGCTTTGCTCCCTCTGGGCTCCTCTGTGAGCTTGTTCTGCATCACCTCGCAGGAACAACTCTTTTTGCTGGGTGCTTTTTCTACCACCACGCGTAATTGGATTAGAACTGTAGAATTACCTCGTGGTGTCTGCCGGGCAGCAAAGCTGCTATGAAATACGCAGATGGAGGATGTAACCAGGAGCAGAGGATGGGAGGATCAGGGTCTCCCCTTTCCAGCAGCAATAAGCTCTTCTGTCAGCTCACCACCTCATGCCCACAGGCATCTAATGGGTGCTGTAATATCTCTCAGGCTGCTCCTCTCTAAAGCTGTGTTTTGTTAGGGTTGGAAGCAGCCTGCACAACAGAGCAGCCTAAAATTGATGTGCTTAGTCTGAAGCTGCCAAGAGGGAGACACAGCACATCTCGAGTGGAGCTGCTTGGAGCTGCCTTCAGCCAGAGCCCCCCGTTTGGTGTCATTAATGTCACACACTCCTCTGCAGGTACCTCAGCTGGATTCCTTGAGGAGTGCAGCAAAAGCTCACACTATTATTATTTTTGTTAAAACCACAGACTGAGGCTACATCTTCCTACCGAGAGAGGCGGTCACAGCTCTTCCCCAAAATGCAGAGAGCACATCCTAGCCCTGGTGCTGTTCCATCATTTTAATGACCTGCATGGCAGCAGATAGCCCGGCCTCCACTTGGCTGGTACAGCTCTGCGTCCCGGTTTAGTCTTGAACATGAATCTCTGCAGCACGGGGATGATTACTCAGTTTACATGAAACTCCCCAGCATAAGTAGCTGCGCTTTGAGGCAAGGACTGCACTCCAAGGTCCCTTGCTCCTTAGCATCCCAACCACAAGCCTACAAAAGCTTCTTTCACAGCTTTTATCCTTCTCCCAATATATTTTGAGTACTTGATGCTGAGTGTGGCAGCTTGAGAAAGGGAGAGGTGCCTTCAGCCTGCACAGTCTGTGTGCTGGTGGCTGGTTTGTGCTGCACAAATGGCAGCTCCAGGTCTCATCAGGCAAAGCTGGGAATTCAGAATGTTGCTTTCACCTCAGGCATGTGGTCTCCATAAGCTATGGAAAGAAGGGATGCAATACCACCTTCCCTGAAAGCAAACAGAGAATGGAGCTGTGTGTTCATTCTGGATGAAGCTCACTTTTCCAGGGAGCACTGCTGGCAAAATGAGGTCATGATGGGCATGCAGGACATTAAAGCTCAACTGAGATTAAAAAATCATAGAATCGTTCAGGTTGGAAAAGATGTCTAAGATCATTGAGTCTGACTTCTGCAGCCAGTCCTGCTGCAAGAGGAGAAAGGGAAAAGGTTGTAAAGTCACCCTGCCACATGCTCAGGGGCAGATATCTTGCTGAAATGGCTGCAGCAATTTCTGGAAAGCTGTTGCATTAAAGCTCCTGCATTCAGATGCTTTATTAACAACTCCAGCTTTGATTGCTTGATATGTTTTCTGCTCAGTAATTTGAAGCTGTAAATCACTGTTTAAGCTCCTAAAAATGAAGAGATCGTTAAGGAATTAAGAATATATTACTGTCAGTAATATCTGATCCTTTGAGACAGGAAGAGTGTCCTTCTCACACCACATAACGTCTCTTTAACTATCTCTGTGGAGATTGTGGGGAAGGAGCTGATTTTTTTTTATGCAGACATTAGACTCAGAATTCCAGAAGTGCAAACTGGGAATAGTATGTTTACAAGAAGCCTGATAGCCTTAAATCCAAACAGCTTTTACCTAGATACTTTTTTTCTAAGAACACAAGCAGTATCAGTGGAAGTTAGCTGAACTGGACTGCTGATTTTGCCCAGAAATAATCAAAAATACTGGTTTTGTATACATTTAGAAGTAGGAAGAGTAATCAATCAGTCAATAAGATTGGCCTGGACTAAGCAAGAGGTTAACCCTTCTGAAAAAGCATTATTTCAGTTTGAGAGTTGACTTCTTATTAGAGCAGACCAGGCTCTGTTTCCAAAAAGAATTCAGGTCTAAATTAGATACCATAACACCTAAATTAAAAAAAATTTAAAAAAAAATTTAAAAAAAAAAATTTGCCTGAGGACAGAATTTAAAACTCAGAATCAAAACTAAGAAACTAAGAGTTTAGACAGCTAAAGACTGTAAGAGTAATCCGGAAGATTTTCACATTGTGGGGCCATTATAGCAACTAGCTATCAGGAAATGCTAAACACATAACTGTGTTGGAAGCCTCAGTTCTCTCTAGAGATTAAATGCCAGGCTGAATCAGGTTGGAAAAAAGGCATTCCCATTCCCTCCAGGCTCCCCAGTCTGCAGTTTATTCCCGAGGGTTTAAATCAAAAGTTCAAAAAGTTTAACTCTGCAAAAGTCCCAACTTCATTGGCAAAGCCTGGAAAAGCACCATGACTCAACTCCCTGCTCTGGGTGAGCAGACAGAACGTGCCTTTTTCACCTCAGAAGGCATCACAGAGAGGCAGCACCTGCACAGCTGTGGGGTCACAGGATGCAGGAGGTCAGGAGTCAGGCAGAATTAGCAAGGTGGGATATAAAACAAGCTGCAGCAGAGAGTCTGCCCATCAAGGAGCAGGAAACCTCTGCTCAACTCCATGTTTGCTTTATTCTACAAGGAAAAAGAAGAGAGGCGTGTGAGGGATTTTGATCTGTAAATGATATAAAAGCGTGGAGTTTGGGTTTTTTTCTTTTTTTCCCTTTTTTCTTAACTTTAGGATGTCTTATTTAACTATATGGCACTTGCTGTGTCTCTTGAAAGGGAAGAGTTTCAAAACTCAGCTGTGCATCATTGAAGATTTGTCACAAATCTGAAGGTTTGGCTGGCATCTTGTTTTCGCCATCCTTTGAAATTTTTAGTAAGGTTCAATTTCATGTATTCATAACAATTTTATTTGTTTCGTATTGAGTGACAGCCTAGGGATAAAAACATCTTTGAAGAACTGGGATTTTTATTGGATATGAGTGACGGTCACTTTTTCCTTAGGCAGTGCCTAAAATTCAGACCATTTTAAGGCAAATTTCTGGTGGTAGCAAGATAAAATTGTGAGGGAACAGCTACATAAAATTGTGAGAAAACAACAATTCAGGTAATTTTTGTTATCAATGACATATTTTTCCAGCAGAAATGGACCTTTACTGTGTGCTGCAATTCTTGTGACAGACTGGGGAGCTGCACAAGCCAAAGACACTGATTTCAGTACACTGAATATGGGTGGTAAAGCACCAGACCCCCATTAGGAAAGAACATTTTAAAATTAATTATCTAATGCTGCAAAAAATGAAAAATAATGGAAATGTAGTTAAGTTTTCCATATGTCCTATTGAATCAATCTCTGATCTCGTTAGGCAAGTTAAAAAGCACCTGACTGTGATAGGGTGAATTACTTCTCCAGGACCAATTCTCTTGGATTTTTGGAATTGGCATTGGATTTTTTATGCAATGTGTTGCTTGGTTAAATTTCTGGCATGATGATTTCTCTCCCTTGATAGGTTTTCAGCTGCTCAAGAAGTAGAAAGATGACGGATTTGATCTTTGTGCAAAAATCTTCCTCAATGAAGCAAACTGGCAATTCCACCTAATTCTAGACAGAATGAATGAACACCACAGAGATAATAAGTAAAAAAAAAAAAAAAAAAATTATTCACTGGCATTTAAGTCTAGTGTTAAATTTCATTGGGAAATAAACCATTTGACTGAGAAAATATTAATATCACCAGACAGCTTCATGCCCAGACCAGGGAGGAAATAGAAAACTTTCAATTAGACTGAAGCTTTAAGCTTATCCCACATGTATGAAAGTTTTGTAACTGAAGAAGCACTTGCCTTTTGTCTTTGCTATTGGCACAGAAGCTCTTTGGAGAAATGGATGAGCTCAAAAGTTGCCTAGTTATCTACTAAAGTATTAAATCAATCTTTGGGCCTACATGGCTGAAGAGGCTGAAATGTTTGCCACTTGTCTGTAGGAACATTGAAAATTCTGTACAGAAATAACAAATAACATAAAGCAGGGAGGCATTTAAACACTGGGTTTGTCCATTAGGATGTGCAATGTGGAACAGCAAGTTTTAATTCCATATCCCATTTTTTTCAGCAGGAAGATTGCTGCAGCTTATTACACCTCATTATGTATTTAGCAAAATCAGCAAACAATGCAGAACTGAATAGCTAATGAGGATCACACACGTGTGAAACCGCACAGGAGGAGGCAGAAGGACAGAATTGCAAGCTAAAAATCTTTGTAGGAAGAAGTGGCTCTCTAAAGTTTGCCTGTGATCATAGAACCATGGAATGGTTTGGGTTGGAAGGGACCTTAAAGAACATCTCATTCCAACCCCCTGCCAGGGGCAAGGATACCTTCCGCTAGACCAGGCTTCTCCAAGCCCCATCCAACCTGGCCTCAAGAACTTCCAGGGATGGGACATCCTGATCCTTGCTCATGCAGACACAGCAGCCATCTCAGCTGCTCATTAGCAGGGTAATTGCTTGAGTAATTATGACAAGAGTTGCCCAAATCTTAAGCACGTTCTGCTAAATAAATTTGTGCCTCGATAGTTGCACCTCTTGTGAGGCTGAGAGGCTGCTTTGGCCCAGGGCTGTGAGAGTGACACCTCCGTGCTTCCTTTCTGCTTCAGTGAACTTCTTGAAGGTGTTAAAAATCTACTGTAAACAAGGCATGAGTAGATAAGAGAAGGACTTTTAAAAGGAGCCCTGTCTTCTCCCTTCAGTGGAAGTGGTCCGAGATCTCCGTGCTGTCTTCCACCAGCGATGCAGGTGCTGCCCACCAACCCATCCCTTTTTATTGTACCAATAAAAATTTCTCCCATTTTGCATTTTCAGCTGTTTCACAAATAATTTTAGACATCAGTGTTTCACTCTTTGTAAAACAAGTCTAAGATACATTGCCCATGGCAAATACTTTCCAGACAAATACCAACAAGGACAGGAAAGAAATAATAAAGATCTGTAGGTTGAATTTTTCTCTAAACTGACCTTTGTTCTATGCTGAATAAAACTTTAGCCAAAATCAAATGCCAAATTCATTTCTTCCTTCCTCAACTCCATTATCTGTAAAACTGGGATATCAGCCTGCAGCTGATGGTGGCCATCTTTTTTTCTAGACTCTTGGGAAATCTTCTAATGTAAATATTAATAATGTTTGAACATTGAATTGTAAAAGCTGATAGAAAGTCTTCCTGGCTAAGGTGACTCTGCTCCTTAGTGACACCCCCAAGTGCTCTCCATCACCCAGCAGGACAGGCTGCAGCATCAGCCACCCCCATGTCAGGGGCTGAGGTCACCTCTGGAGTGTCCTGTCTCCCTCTGCACTGCGCTGAGATGCTGTGGGGTGCTCCAGATATCCTGGAACAGGTTGGTACCTGCTCCTTGGGACCCTGCTGCCTTTCTGCTGCACAGGACCTCTCAGAACCATGAAGGTCTTGAGACCTACACGTGTACCTTGTCTTAAGGGTGTTAAAAATCCATCCAGAGGACATTTATTCACCTTAGGAAAAACAATATAGTAATGTTCTTTAAAAAAATTTAAAGCACAGTTTCCACTAAGAAGCCACAGCTAATTTGTAAGGATTCTGATACAACTGATTATTGTATTACTGCCTGATTATTGAATTGAAATATACAGCTGTTCCCCTCCAATTTCTATGTACTAAAAGCTCCTTAAGTTTTCAAAATACACAGAGGAATTTCCCTTACTGTGTCTTCATTTTCAGTGTATCCTGATCCTGCAATGTGATGTTGAGTGGAAGGTGTAAGGAAAATGCTTTTTCTCTCCTCTGCAATACTTTCTGAATTCTCTAGGACTGCTGTATCTCATCTTGCATAACGCAGCAGATGGGAGAGAGAACAGAGTGGGGCAGAATCCAGTAACATCCTTTGGATGGTTGGACTGGCAGATTGCAGGAAACTGTGTTGATGGTACCTGCCAAGTCACCAATCAGTTTGAATCAATTAATTGTGAAACTGGCACACAGCTCCTAGCAGGAAGCTCCGTGTCTCATTCAGGTTGGTTTGCTTTGCGTTCTTATTTTTATCTATCCAATGTCACTTTTCTTTTTTTTTTTTTGTTTTAATATCGTTACTCTTTTGAAAGTTCATCTTTTTGTTTACCGACATCTTGAGTATCCATGCTTCTTGTAACTCTGTAGATAATGCATCAAAGTCAGCACTGCCTGCTTTTGCTGGTGTTTCATGTTTTCTGGATAAAAAATTGTTTTCAGGAAGGGAAAATATTATTCAAGGGAAGATATGTTTAAGATATCAGAAATTAAAGCATCACTGACAATACTGGAGAAGAAAAGATGTTTTATTTCTTCATTAGCAACATCCTCTAACCACTTAAAAGTTCTGGTTTCTATTTCTGTGTGTGCCTTTCTCCAGCAGTAATATTGCTGTTGGCTTCCCATAAATGACCTTGTTTATATCTTCATATTTATTCATAGCACCAAGCTATGACATAGTGTACAAATGTAATATACACATTACTAACAGCACTTAAATTAAATATGGACTGTGGCAGAGGCAGCTCTTCCCTGGGATAGTGAGGTCCATCCCCACCGTCCTTATTCCTGCTGATAAAATCTTTCTCAGCCTTGTATCTCCCAGGGCAGAGGACATGCCAGCCCCATGCTGGAATTGCCCCATGCAACCCTTGTGTGCATCCCCACCACCTAGGAAGCATTGCAGATGCTCTTTTTCTATATATTATTTTCTTCTGGATTGTTTTTGGACCAGATTTAGCTCTGCCTCATCTCCCTGCCTGCCCAAATGCCTATAAAGGTACAAGTCTCCAGCTCCAGCAAGCACCAACATTTCACAGCACAGTGGGGGCACCTCATGTCCTCATACCCACTGGCACAAAATCAGGGGGATCAGATAAAAGCTGCTGTGGTGTGGACTGCAGACACCTGCCTGGCTACACCAGCACTCCCAAATCCACCACGTCCCCAGTATTTCTGGGTAAAATACAGGGCTCTTCATAAGTGTGTTGGAAGCTGCAACGTGAGCTCTATGCAAAGAGCTGCTCTTCGATGGACTCACTCGGCAAAAAAAGTTAATTTTTCGTAAGAGTAACTTTCTGGTTTTTGTGGCTGTGGGCACGACACAAAATGCCTGTAGGAGTGGGGCCTGGCCTGTGGGAAGCAGGTGTTCCCTCACAGCCCCGCTGCCATCGACGGCCTCAAGACATCTGTCATTGTGCAGGGAGAGGTGGTCGGAGCTCAGCGGAGGCACAGACGGAACGAGCCAAGCTTGTACCACATGGAAAAGAATTGCAAATGTTTCAGAAAAGAAATCAGTGTTAAATACAGCAGCCTGTGCAGGGCCTGGGAGAACCTTCTTACCTGAAGTGGTCCCAAAGGTTTGACACTGGGTAGAGAGGGCCAGACGCATTCCACAAGCGGTGAGGGACTCTGGGTCCTGCCAGATGAATCCCTTGAGTGGTGATGGACTCTGGGTCCTGCCAGACACAGATCATCACTGTTAATGCCAGATCTTCACCAGGATTGGACCTGGTGTCTCCACTTCTCTCAGTCATTGGGGCACACAACGTGGATTTTTGAAGGAAGTCACCGAAGGAAGACAAAGACCGGAAATCTCAGCATCCGATGACAATGACGAGCACGGCATCTCCTCATATAAATTTAACCCACCAAAAAACTCCTGAATCAGGTGCATGGGTTCAGACCAGGCTCTGTATCAGGTGGCCACAGAGGCTGTAACGGGATAGCAGAAGCCCTGCCAGATGATTTCTGAGTGGGGATCTTGGGTAGACCGTGGTCTGCCATATCCACGGTCTCAGCCTTCTCCTAGGCTGCAAAACATCACTTCTGCTCTTGTCAGAATGGAACGCACTGGGGCAATACTCATCCTGGTTCTTGCAAGCCCAAGCATGGGGGAGATCAATTGGCCAAACCCCAAGAATAAGAGCTGAAATGATTTTTAGAAGCACAGATCCCCTGAAGACCAAAGTATGGAGGTGAACTCATTTTCTGCACACACAATCGAAGAATTTGAGAGCAAAACTTTTCCCAGAGCCAAAGAGCCATGTGCCCACATATAGAATGGCATATAAAATCTTAATAATTTTTAACGTGTTTTAATGCAGCTCTTAGGCTTTCTTTGGATACTTGCCACTCTCTTCCCATATCAGTGAATTATTGAATAAAAAGTTAAATCTTCTAAAAAGTTGCTTTGTGTGGCTGAGTTTGAACTGCTGTACAAAGGATTTTTCCACTGATGAACCTGGTGAATGGTGACTCTTTCTCTACAGTTGTCCAATTAATTTTGTTCCTAAATGTGAATAAAAACCAACTTGTATCAAGATAGTTCCTGCTATACTTCAATGTGATTTTGATTACATTATGTTACAGAAGTAGCACTGGCCTTCCTTCAAGTCTAGGTGAGAAGCTAATTGGTTTCAAACTGTTTTAAATATGCTGAAGTTATAGTTGTCAATTATTTTTCTGGAACAATAATAATTTCTCAGATTGAACTCTGCTTTGTTAAAGGTCTTTAAAAACTAAAATAATGAAATAACTGCCATTATTTTTCTTGTTTTTCTCTTTCTTTCATATTTAGAATCCTTTGGTTCCTGACCCCCAGAGCCTGTTAATTTTGATCAGCTTTCATTGTGAATTGAAAGTGTGCTCTCTTCTCTTTTTTTTAATTAGTATTGTGTTAATGTATTTTACATTGCATAAAAGTTATTTCAGGAGCTGGTGCTGAAGGAGATGTGGAAATATTATTTAACAAGCTCTCTATTCATGCTTACTTTTAATGTCTTTTTACTGATTTAATCAATAATTGTGAAGCAGCATTGCACCATCTTTGTGGGCATCTCCCATCAAACCAATTACAAATTCTTTTTAATAGATATCTAAGAGTAATGTGTTGTTACAAAAATTTAACTGTGGAAATGCAACAGTGCTGAATACACACAGAATTGCCTCAAAATTTCAGTTGAGTCTTACCCAAAATTATTATCCACTTCCCAAAAGGAGAAATAGTTCTGCAAACATTGCCTTTAGGTGTGTGTTTGTCACAGCACCACATTCAGAACACACGTCTGGCTACTCCCAGCTACAGCAGTCTTTTAGTGGTTTTTGGGCAATGTATTGTCACAGAACATTTATCACTTTTGATACATAATTATCTGTAAAACAGGGATTAGGATTTTGTTGGGTGAGGCCCAGCCGTATGTGAAATCAGAACAAGGGTCATTACCTTTAATGCCTTTTTATCTCTTTGGATGCTGCAACAATTACAGCTTGGAAAGAAGGAGGATGGGGAGTGAGAATGGGCACTCCAAGGTGTTTGGGACATCTGTTTGCCTGGACCAACATGCAAGAGAAAAAGAAACACTGAGAAATTCAACCAAAAACTAGAAGGTAATCCTCCTCAAAGGCACACAGCAAAACCCACCACAGAAAATGGACCCTGTGCTGGTGAGGTATGGGATGCTGGTGGAGCAGAATGATTGGATTTCCTGAGAGAAGAAAGAGGATTTCTTCACCTGCATAGGGCCAGAGCCATTTTTCCATTTTTTTCCCATTTTTTTCCACTTTCTTTATCTCTCTGTCATAATAGTGATTCAGGGTTTAACCAATGGAAATGTAGAGATTTCACACTGAATCCCAAGGGATAGAGCTTTAGTTTTGAGGGTTTTCACATGAAAAGCCAATATGCACTTTAGGTGTATTAGGAATATGGGATTCACCTTGGCAGATCAGATTAGTCCAGCACAGGATCTGTCTACCAACAGTGGCCAATATCGATGTCTGATACTGTCAAACACTTCTTGGCTGTGTCTGTAACAACTGCTCACCCTGACCCTGGGCAGGCAGATAACTTCTCTCCTGATGTGCCGGGATTTATGACACTCATATATTTCCATTCTCTCAGTGTAACTGCAGATGCTTTACTGGGGTATTTTTCTTTTATTTTCAAACATAATTTCTCATCATCTTTGAATCTTCCTGACCTTCCTTATGACGAGCTGTAAGGCCGAGCTGCTGTCACTGCAGCTCCACAAGTTTACACGAAAGGATTCATTGAAAACCACGCTCATAAAGCCAGACATGCTGCTCTGCAAATCTGGAGCAGAGACATCTGGTCCTGCTCCCGTTAACATCAGGGGCACTGCTGCCGGTGCTGTACGTGGGAAGAAGAGGAGATCCTGAGAGTGTGGATTTTAACAGCTCCAGGCGAGGTGCGAGGAAGTCGTGAGCAAAGCCGTGGAGTGTGAGGTGTGCGAGCGAGAGCCGGGAGTCTGCAGCAGCCTCCCTGAGCTGCCACAGGGTGGGCACAGATGAGGAGAGGGTTGGCAGTAGCTCCAAATATCCTCTAAAGAGCTACCTGCTTCTCCTACCTGCTCATCTTCCCACTGACCTGCTGGATAAAGCAAACTAAAGGATCCAGGGCCCCCCTGCTCTGCCCACAGACAAAAGCTTCCTGGTGGACATGGAGGGGAAAAGGAACTTTGTTTTCCTGTTCTCTGGTGACTTTATCCATGTGGAGAGGGGACTTCATCCATGTGGAGACGCTCCTGCAGAGTGTCATGAAGCTAGGATAAATGTTAGGAAGGTGAAGTAGATTATTGCTGGAGGTTTCTTCCAACTGGAAATATTATATTGTTTCTATTCTTTTCCATTTCATTCCATTCCATTCACCAAACACCCCCAAAACAACCATCTGACAGAAGGCACCTGCTAACATGTGGTGTGCTGCACTTGGGGGCTGGGAGGAAGATTGTGCTGGGATAGTTTTTTTCTGTGTGGTTAAAAATGTACTCAGTGACTCCAGAGATCAGGCTGCAAGCCCCAGAAAACAATTCTTTCTGCACACTGAGAGCATGAGCTACTGCAGCAGGCTCTGCTTGCTCATTCTGCCAGTGTGTCACTGCCCTGACGAGGACAGGCCACCTACGGAGAAGTGCAAGTAATTCTCTTTCCACACCAATGCATTTTTTGGCTCCTTCACTAAGATTAATTCCTCCCCTTTGTATTTAACAGCATCTCCAACTAGCAAAACAAACCAGCTTTATGAATAGCAGGAAATAATCCCCAGCCAGGTTGCCAGGTACTGTGGTGGCTTTGCAGGAGAGACATCTGTCTGATGGCAACTTGACCAAGACCAACAGCAGAGCAGAGTCACAGTCCCACACGCCAACATCAAGCTGATGACTTCATGGACTAAAGGAGAAGTTGAGATTTTTTCAGTTCTGTTACCACTGGTCTGAAATTTCCTGTCTGTGTCTAAAAACTGCTCTTTATTTCCCACTTGGCATAAGAAATGCCCCAGGATGCAGCACAAAGCTTTAGAAGCAAAATAGCCTGCTCTACTTGCCACCGAGCCTATGCACAGGCTTTTCTCCAAGGTCTTCTCCCAAAAGATTTTGGGACAAATTTCAGTCCCTGTAATAGTCACAGCCTGAGTAAAATTTAAATTTAAATTTATCTGAATAAAACAAAATCCCAGCTAATTATTCCTGAAACTGGAACGTAGGGCCAAAGTGTCAATTTCTTGCATCAGAACACACAACCACTTTCAAGTCCAAACCCACAATGGATGCGTTCTCCATGTAAGGAAGAGTTGAATTCACTCAAGAAAAGCTATTTTTGTAAGACTTTGGCTTTTGATGGCAGGATCTGAGATCTAATCTCTGCAATTTGAGGCTGAGCAGCTATGGAGCATATGTTGTGAAATGCAGAACAGAGTTTCTGACCCTCCATTCCAGCATTTCACAGCCTCCTGCTCCCCGGCATCCTTCCCTGAGCCCTCGGGTCCCAGTTTGTGCACAAAGAGCCAGCTTTTCCCTCCTTCCCATGCCAGCCCCAATCTCATCTCTGTTCTAAATACGGGCTTGGCAGTGTTTTAAGCGTTTGGTTGAAGTCTGTGTGTGTTTTAACCAGAACGCTCTTTCTCTGCAGTTCCTTTATGGGAACATGCCAGACTGATTGGAAAGTGTCTGATACAGGAATCACTTATTTGCCCTTCCACACAGGGACTGGAATGCTCTTAAAAGGCACATTTTCACAGGAATAACCAGATCTGTGCCAATACTGGTAAAATGGTGCAACCTCCTGGTTTGCAGCATCACCCCTTGCCACAACAGCTCAGCCTCTGCTTTGGTCACCTTTAGCACCTCCCATCCCCACTCCAGGGTAGACAGAGCCCATCAATCCTTTGTTATAATCTCCACAAGTCTCTTTAGAAGAAATTAAATCCACCATCCAACCTTGAACTTCCAGCATGTCCTGAAGCTGGCTGAGCATCTCCTTCCATCCTCAGTGTGTAGTGTGCCTGTGTTTGTCCTTGTTGTATGAGTGGTTCCTGGTGAGACACGGCTGTCAGCCTTGCTGGAGACACAGAGTAAATATTTTGCACTTGTACAGCAGCACACTCACTGGAGGAAATGCTGCTGCACACCAGCCTGTGCCGGGTTAACAGGAAAAGCAAGTTTTCTCATCTCTTTGGAGCAGCTCAATCTGTGGTGTGGTGCATGATTTAGCAGCATTTGTGATGTTTCCCTGATTAATTCTCAAAAAGGTTTCCTAGCAACAGACGAAGGGAGACCACGAGCACTTTGCCACAGAAGAAACTTCTCTGTGTTGTCATGTGGCGTCAAGTATTAGGATTTTTACTTTTCCACTTGTAGGTGTGCACAGAGGTCTCTGGCATGAAGTTGCTTCTCTGCATACACATTCCTGACATGAATAACTGGGTTAGGGAAGCTTCTGTGGCATGGCAGAAGTAAGGGATATAAGTAATTTCTTAAAATTCTAGCAACTGGATTTGAAACTCACAGTGATTACTTGGTTAAAATACTTCTCAAAGGATGCCGGGTTCAATTTTAGCAATTTATAGGATGTATTCTGTAACCTTCCAGGCACATCTCAAAGGAAAAGAGTGAGAAAAGCAAGGCAAGACTTTCATTTTTATATTCCTGGACATGGAACAGTAGTATTTACAATAATTTCCACTGCTACAGAAACTACCTGTAAATATGTGTTTGAGTTCCTGTCTGATATGACCAGAAAATTTGATATTAGAATGTGACCCTTATACATTTTTAATGTGAAAATGAAACGAGACAAAATAGAATAAATGCACCTTTTCCATTATACCCTCCTGCCTTTCAGCCCATAAAAGCCTATTCCTTTAAAAATTAGGCACAGTGCCTACAAAAAAAAAAGTGTCATTAGCAAAAAAGCTTCACGCTTCCACTGAAACAAAAAGTATCAGTAGAACTCATCTGTGATTGGAATTAAAATTGTACCAGAAGACTGCAGCACTTGTGCATCCTTCTGGAAAAATAAAGGTGGAGCCTCCATGGCAGGTTTGTCTTTGCACTCAAGGAAACTTCCCAGTGGGAGTGATAGGAGGAAAAAGCTCATATTTTTCTAAGGGTAGTAAGCCAGCTAGTTAATCCGAGGAAAATTCAGCTGGATAATTGTAAGCTGTTAAATCCTTAATTAAAGGACAGTACAAAGGTATCTCAGCAGACATACACACACAAGGTATTTGTCCTCTCCTCAGCTCCAATAAAATTGTTGTTTAGATGGATTTATGAACTGACTTCAGGATTAGATGTTTCCGTTAGATGTGTCTTCATGATCTGGGAATAAAATTAACACTGCAGCAGAATGCAGACTCCAAAGTGAAAAAGAAGTTGAAGTGCTAAACACCTGAGAAACATGGAGAAGTGCTCAGGTGAGGGGCTACTCCTCTTTAGGAAGTAAAATCTAACAAAAGAAGTTTGTTTTCCTATGAGTTGTAACTGGGGAAGCAGGACTTTGTGTGTAATTAATCCCAACTTCAGAGTGAATATTCCGTGTGTGTGGGTTACTGCCGGGGTAAAGATTGGCAAGACTGAACTCCCAGGTCATTACCTTTAAATCAAGTCTTGAAAGTTAAATATTGAGCTTTTGGGATTTCTGAAGAACCCAAGATGAGAAAAGTCACAAAAGTCAGGAGGGATGGGCAGATGGGCCAAGAGGCAGATTTTGGTTCTTGTGCCAGGGAGAGGGAGGAGATAATGAGGGCTGCAATCCCTGCTGCTCCATCCTGCACCCAGAGCTCAGCAATTCACCCAGCTCAGCTCATCCTCTGCGTTTCCTCCTCCCTGGGGTCTGCCCTCAAAACACAAACCCTCAGCTCCCCCATTTCCTCTTCTCAGCTCTCCATCCTTCACACTGCAAGCAGGCAGCTCTCTGCGCTGAGCAACTGCTTGACATTTAAAGAAGTGTATAGGACCATCCATCACGAATATGAAGACTTGAAAGTATGTTTAATTTTGCTGTCTTCGGGAAACCAGCAGCCCAAGATTCCAGTTGCTCAAAATATGTCAGTGGTGGCTGCAACTGCAGGGCCCTGAGAGGGAATTGCAGAAGCCACGTGGATTTCTACATCTGCTGCTTCCGTGCTGCTAAATTGGGTCTCCACCTTTTATCATCAGTGCATCGCACCCCTATTTATTTGATTTTTGTTCTCAAATTTTGTGCAGTTCAAAACACAGCTCACCTTACAACAGCAGCAGTCCCACTTCTCTTGCAGGAAGTTATTTCAGAAGGTAAAGGGTGGTGTGGTTTCTATGTCCTTTCACCAGATGGCATCAATTAATCCACCTTCTAACTCCAAATGTTAATATTTTATAAGACTGAGAGAACATTCAGTTATTTTACTCCCCTTCCCACAAGCATACACTTGCAAAAATGTTTTCTAACTTATCTTAATTCATATCTCCTATTTCATAATTACCATTTTACTATACTTTCTGCCCCTGTCATAGCTTAGTTGTGTTATTTGAAATTTAATCAAATAATAATTAAATTCTGAGGGTAACACCTCTGGTTATCTCTTCATAATTAAAGTTTACTTTTTTCTTCAGGAATATTTGAAAGGAAAAAGCAATTGCTTGTAAGAACGCATGCATATCATTTGTGTGTGAGTTTGATGACCGAAGTGACTTTGGCAGGGAATTCAGAAGAAATAAAATTTATGTATTCAGATACTGGGACTTCGGAATTTTTCTTTTTTGATTTGGATTGGTTAACTAGTTTCAAGAAGTCCCAAATATATGCCAAACAAAGCCCAGGATGTTTGTAAGCCTTCTGTCTTAAACATTATTTTTGCTGAGCATCTTAGGTGCTACAGATTGCTCTCTCTTTACCTTCCCTCACAGGCAGACTAAATTCTTTCCAAGATGTGTTCAAGGAGGACACATCAATATTTGCTTAATGAGGCGCTGCTTCTTCCCTGAAATCCTAGGAAAAAATCCAAATCTCACTTTGCTGGAGAGGAGTGAGATACAGTTAAAGCACTATTAATGCAGTGAGAGCTGTGCCCCAGCTACCATTCTGCTCAGACAACAATTTTTCTTTGCTCCAGTCCGGGGTTACTTGGCATCTGAGATTTATAAAGGAAAAAAGTAACCCGACACCATAACCCTTTCAATATTTCAGAGTTTACATTGACAAAATTGTTCTTAATATTTTATTGGACTATCTCCTTGCAAGACAGCTTGAGGATATTTTCCTCAAAATAAATAATGGTCAAGAAGATCTAAAATAATGGCTTTTCATTCTAGGGTTATTTACAGTCCCATGATTAAGTCATGAAACTGCAGAATACACAAAGAGGTGATTATAACATTGTCAGTGTCCAGCAAAGTGTCTGACAGGACTTAGCTGGGCCACTGCATCCCCAGCTGTGACAGATGTGGCAGCAAAGAGAGAAAACACAGTTTGAGTCTATCGGCAATGGAAAACAAGATTTTAAATGTGCTGTCAGAGATGAACTGTGAAAATCATTCAGGTGCTGGAGAAAGTGATGAAAGTTTCCCCAAAGCTGAACCCAGAGCAGGGCAGAGGGAGCAGTAAATAATCAGTGCATGTGTTACAGGCAGGATGATGTGTTTGTTCTTGGTTACGTGGAATAGTTCTGCAAGCAAAGTGGGCTGTTAAGTATTGCACATCAGCGTTTCTTACCTTATTAGATTACAAGGTTTTACAGCGCTCTCAGAACCTGATAACAGTCCTGACTCTCCTTACACAAACCTTGACAACTATACAACATTTTACATTTAATTACTCAAGCTGAAACTGTTCCTTGTACAAAGGTTGTTTTCAAATTAATTAATCTGCTTCCTCCATATGTCACAATTCTCTTTTGTATCCTTCATGATCTTTCAGACACGAACAAAACTCATCCAAGATCCATATGTCTATATTTGCTGTTGTTATGCACTTGTACCTGATTTTTTTTGAACTTTCATTGAAAAGCTACTTTAAAAACTAATAAAAAGCTTTTCACAGTGTCGTCTAGTCATAATATACTTTTTTTTTTTGTTATGTGAGAGCTGTTATCACCAGCATGAACACTAATCTCATTCATATAACAACTACCTAAGGAAGCTACCGGGCATTTGGACTTTTAATGCAATCCAAGGGCTGGAATAACTGAAGCTCATGGGTAAACAGCAGGAACTCTGCAGGTCACTGTCTAGTTGCCCACAACAACAATATTCTGGAGAAGTTAACACCTAATCTAATTAGTTTCCTTGGGGGAAAAAAAAAAAAAAATGCAAAAGGAAGAGCAGTATCTCTCTGGGTTTATAATGTATATTTTTTAATCCTGTAATTAGCATTGCAGTGGCTTATCCTGGTAGCATGAGATAGTCAAAGTTATCAGCTTTGCTACCCAAATTAGAACTCTTAGTCTCTCCTGATTCGAACTATCTCAAAATAATTATAATAATAATAATATTTTATTATTAAATAAAAAAAAAAGTCAGGAATCTCACAGCCGTGTTGTGTCCTCATGCAGTGAGTTTGATGACAAAAATGAGCACCTTGCTTTTTTCCAGTGGTTCTGAGACAATCCTCTGGTATCCCCACATTTCTCTGTATGAAACAACAGGAAAAGTCCTCTGGCTCTTGAAAATCTCTGGGTCTCTTGATTGAGAAAGGGCTGCTGTGACCCAGGGAAAGGAGAGTCCTTGAACAGCTGCTGCTCTCACCTGAAATGGATTCAGCCATTTCCATTCTGGGAAGGTTAGGAGGTCACTGGATTAGCCAAATTTTCACTAATACAGTCACAACTTTAGAAAATGGTTCTCCCCAGCTCTTTAAAATCATGGGTTTTGTTATAAGCCAGCTGAAAGAAACTGGATTGTTTTTCCCTACCTAAATTTTGCTTCTCCTTAGGATAAAGGGAAAGGAAAGCAAGCATGCATTGTCTAAATATTGCCCTCTGAACACAAGTCTTATGGACGTTTTTCACGGTTTAAACTTTGAAAACTAGAAAAAAAAGAGAGTGGTAACATCAAAGATTGACTCGGCTGAGTATCATCATTGTGTGACACAAGTCAAGAAACCTTAAAAGATTTGCTGATCATGTGCCTTCTGTGTCATCAATTTCCTTTATTTTTAGATCATCTCTTGAGTGCAAAGCTGCATATTGCTGCACCTAGAATTTTTAATGTACTGGTGAATGATGGGAGCCAGCTGAAGTCTGAAAGACTCTCCTTATGACAACACTTTTGGGGATCAATACATGAGGTTTGAATTTTTCTGGATTTGGCTTAATCTTTCTCAGATCTTGGAAAAACAGTGGAGCTCCATCTTCAGGGGATACACTAGAGCATGACAGGAGCAGAGTATGTGCTAACAGTAAGACACCCACTCATAAATTCAATGACATCATTAGGATTCCACTAAGAATATTATTAATTTTGTAGATTATAACAACAGAGTCACACAGTAAATGCTGCATAAGAAGGAAAAAAATTGCAGCAAACTTCTACTACAAGGCTCCAAGGTGGGTTTTTTCTTTTTTTTTTTTCTTTTTTCCTTTTTTTTTATTTTTCCCATATTAAGGAAGATAACAAAAAGTCCATGGTTTTCACTTCAGATTTGACCATGTAATTCTGAATACACCTTAAACCATGAAGGATAAGGCGTGGAATACCAAGAATTCTCCATGCTGCAGCAAAAAGGAGACAGTGCCAGCATAGGTTTTTTCACAGCTCTTCTTCACAAACAACAGCAAACACAGAGGAAGATGGAGAAATGAGAGGACGATGGTTTGTTACTGGCAAGAGCTCCGAATCTGGGAAGCCTGACACGTGACTCAAAATGTGACAGTTGAAATATATGAAATTTCAGAGTATTAGGAACATTATTCTGGATGTCTTATTGAAACACACTACACAATCATCTGCCACAAAAGTAGAGTGATTTAATTTTAAGGCAATTTAAAAATCAAACTGAGGACATCTCTCATTTGAAGTGAGTGAGACTTGGCAGGTCCTTTACAGACGAGAAGAGTTAAGCCCTGCTGCTGCCTGTGAAGTTCTGGATCACAGAGGCAGGAACCACAGAAGGGAGGAGGGGGAAATCCTTTACAGCTTCTCTGACTGAGGGGAGAAGTGTGCCCCTGAAAACCAGAAGGGAAATCAGAAGAATTATTTGTGTGGGGGTTTTATCTCCAGGTCAATGGGTTCAGAGCAATACAGGCTGTTTATGTAGGAAAAAAAAATCTTAAGAGCAGGGAGCAGAAAAAAAGATAAAAACATATGGGAGTATTTGCTCAAAGAAGTCAATGAAAAATAAGAATTCATTACTAGAGAAGAAGCATTAGCAAAGTTCAGCAAAGAGCCAATGAACAACAGGGGAAAAAGGAAAGCACAACAAATTTTGAGGGTGATCCCAAGAAATGGGCCCAATAATCTTAAACCCAGTATGATTGAATGGGTTTGTAACTCAGACAGAGTTAAAGGGATCGAGACAAATAATTTGATACACAGAAAAAAACCCACAAAAACTTAAGGCTATGTTCTGCAAAAGCACTTGGTGGTCAAATCTATGAATTTGTTCAAGTGACTAAAAGTGTATGAAAGGATCAAAGTGGATTTTTAAAAGCACCTGGATATTTTCACATACCCGTGGCCCCAATTCGAATTTTTGAAATGACCTAGGGTCAGATTTGTGAAGTTATTCAACAGCCTAAAATATATACACAAGTACTAATGGGACCTACATAATTGCTTAACTAATTCAGTTACTTGACTTCTGTTAAAAATTTCAATTAATATATTCCACTGGGCTTTGAAAAGGAATTGGAAATGCTGAGAATTTATTCATTAAGAGCTCATCTTCATAATCTGGTGTGTAAGAAAAACAATGTTAAATGGTCTTTGCTGTCATCAGATGTGTCTGTTGATCATCTAAATCCAAGCAGTCTGAAGTTATTTTTGTACTCTAGACTATTCACTGCGACTTTATCAAACGTGCCAAGGCAATTTCATTATTATTTCTCCTAACATAAAATTTGAGTTTTATCTTCAGATATATCAATATGATTTTGGCTCCATCTGCACTTGCTAAGTAAAATTAATTGGAATCACATTTACCACGATCAAACCAAAATTAAATGAGACTGTTATACTGGAGACATGCTTTTTTTTTTTTTTTCCTGTTTTAGGTAGAATTGAAACAGAGACTTTTCCTGCTCTTTCCTGGATGTGATATTTTTTCTCTTAAACTCTTAAACCCAAAGAAATAGAAGGAATTCAGCACAAAACACGGCTTTTTTCTTTTCTTTTCTTTTCTCTATTACTGGTTAAAAACACCGTGCAGTCGTTTTCATTTTAAAACCCCAATAAGAGAATTATAGACTTTTCTATTTTTTGCAGAGGATACCATTTTGCAAATACACAGGGAAAATGATTAATAAAAAATGGAGCACAGCACTGATTGAACATTAGTGTATGTGCTCAGCCACTAAGCCGGTCTGGGTGAGATGTGCTTTGTACTCAGAGCATTGTGTGCATTCAGAATGAGATAATCAGTTTAAAACTATCCAAGAACTTCTGAACTGCAGATTAACTTCCATCATCCTCTGCAGAAAGGGAGAGCGATTGCCATCCGCTTGCTGCCAACACAATCCAGGGGAGGAATTCTTTGCCCTTTCTTCTCTATATACATAGAAATGGCATGGAAAGTTTAATTTGTTTCTTGGTTAAGTACCTGAGGCTGTTTTCATCAAATAGGAATGGTTTGGATTGGAAGGGACAATAATAATCAACTCATTCCAATTCCCTGCCATTGGCAGGGACAAATTCCACTAGCCCAGATTGCTCAGAACCTAATCCAAGCCAGTCTTGGACACTTCCCGGGGTGGGACATCCACAGCTTCTCTGGATAACCCCTGCCAGGGCCTCAGCACCCTCACAGGGAAGAATTTCTTCTTAATATCTAATCCCCTGCTCTCTGCCAGTTTGAATCCAGTCTCCCTTGTCCTGTACCTCCAGGCCCTTGTCCCAAGTCCCTCTCCAGCTCTCTTGGAGCCCCTTTAGGCACTGGAAGGAGCTCTCAGGTCTTCCTGGAGCCTTCTCGTCTCCAGGTGAACACCCCCAGCTCTCCCATAGCAGAGGTGCTCCAGCCCTAAGAGCATCTCCGTGGCTCCCTCTGGACTCACTCCAGCAGGTCCATGTCCTTCTGATTTCAGGGGCCTCAGAGCTGGAGAGCTTTCCTGTGTTACCTATAGTTATTTATTTTGTGCTCACTGACAAGACAGGAAGAGGAATACAAATGAACAAAACCTTAAAATTATGACAACAATTAATCTGCAGATCATTTCTGCCTGAAGTGCTGCTATCTAAGCCCTGATATCCTACATTAACTTCTACTTTTGCTGGCCCTCTCTAACCTTGAGTTAAAGGTCTACCTCCACCCTTCCTCCTTCCAAGCAATTTTTTCTGTCTGGACTTTTAAGACAGCAGATTATAGTATTATTTTCCCTTTTGATTTTTAGAAGGCATTTAATTTCTGAAATACTTTCAATTAGTAGAACATGACAAATGATGTCTAAGGCATCTCTCATTTCTGAAAAGAATGCAAGCTTTCATCACTAACTTGTCAATGCTGTGCTCTTGATCGGATGCATTTCTCCAAAGCATCAACTTTCTGTTCATTGTCAGGGACCACATATCTATGACAAACATTTCAAAATGAGTGATAAGGTTAAAAACATCTTCTCTGAGCTTGTGTACAAACATTCTGCACATTCTCAAGCCTCCCTCTGCCCAGCTGGCTCTCTGTAGTCATGTTTTTCATTCTTACACTGGTGCTTGGTTTTTCTGTGCCTTTAAACATTGCAACACCATGAGAGAACCCTAAATCACAGTGCATT
Organism: Edolisoma coerulescens; assembly: GCA_013397115.1. Classification (NCBI taxonomy): domain Eukaryota; kingdom Metazoa; phylum Chordata; class Aves; order Passeriformes; family Campephagidae; genus Edolisoma; species Edolisoma coerulescens. The sequence goes on from VWZW01004119.1 coordinate 1,573,540, forward strand.
GTGAGAGCTGACTTAGCAACGAACAAAACGAGAGCTTTACTGCACCACACAAAAGATCCATGTTTCCTCACATTTAACAAACTGCCGAAAGACCTGCAATTTAGATAGCAGGACCTAAGAAGTTCTGTGCTCTAAGTAGGGAAGAGATAAAGGGCTACAAGGCAGAGCATGGGAAAAGATAAAGAGCATCACTGTAAGACCCATTTTTGATATTATCAATCCCGTTTAGCCATCTTCTTTTAGCTAAAAGGTTTGTTTACGCTGTCCTGGGGTTTTATTCCAAATGTCAAAGTGACAGGAATGATATGAAAAACATAGATTAGGAAGCAATTGCTCAAGTGCAGTGTCCTCTGAGGCAGAGAGGAGAGTTTCTTTATGAAGCCTTGGGCAGAGGGAGCATGACGGTGCTTTCATTCCCCACATTTCAGGGCAGTTGACTACAATGCTACTGCTAAAACCCAGGATCTCTCTACCCTACATGTGCTAAGCAGCAATTGCTGTCCATACCATGCCAGCTGTGCCTGTTCCTGGAGCTGCCCTCAATGGAGGAAAGGGAAAATGCCTTCTGTCTGTCTTGGCAGATCATGTCAAGGACAGCCCCTTGACCTTCAAACCCATGCGAGTGGGTGACCTCACTCCCGTGGTGTCCAGAGTTGTTGCTCCTTGGAGCAAACTGGTAAGGTCTAAATGGTAGAATGCTTGGTTTGCAATCCCATGGGTTGCATATGACTCCTGTGGCCAAGCAGGGATCACAGAAAGAAACCAGGATGAAGACAACACAGACCCTGTTTGGAACAGTGCGAGTAAGTATTTTCATAAGTCAAAAGCTTTTACAAATTGGTGGGATTTTTTTGAGAAAGCATTAAAAACGGTCCTTTGCATAGCTGTGTGGCATATTTTAAATGTATATAAAATGAGCAGCCAGTTCTTTACTGTCTCAGTACTAGATTTTGCAGCAAACCTACCAGCATGTTCCCACTCACTTGGGAAAACCAAACAATACTGCTTTATTCTCTTTTAGAGGTTCTGCTTGGCAAATTTTGTTACAAACAGCTTTCTCTGAGCTTTAAAAAGAAGTTATGTCATATGTTACAGGAGGACTCAGAGTCTTTGACCCTAGTTCCCTGCAGGGAATGATTAAAATAACCAAAGATGTCACATTTAGCCAAGGCACGTCCATACAACCATTGCTACAGGGTTTTATTGTGTTCTAGGCAGTACCTGAGCTCACCATGGGCACATCCGCACAGTTCAAGAAATAACCTAAGTGCCAGAAGAGATCACAGGAGCAGGAAAGCCCACAGGCAGGGTGGGCAACCAAGGGAATCCCAGGGCTTCTCAGTGGGGTAGAACCACAGAATCATTAAGGTGGGGAAACACCTCTAAGATCATCGTGCCAAGCCATCAATACAAGAAAACAATTTCTAAGCTATAACTTGTGAAAATGAGGACTCTGCACTGGATTATCAGGAGGTGGATAATGCAGCTGCTCTCTCTGTTCTTGCATTAATAGCAGCTCAGAGGGTTGTCTGGATTTGGGATGTGCCCTGAATCCCTCACACTGCTGGCTGCAGTGCAGTGATTGACTGGGTGAGGGATGTGAGTCCAGCTCAGTGCAAAGGTGAGCAGAGCAGTTTAAACCACTCTTCAGCAGTCATTTAAAGCAAAGTGGAGTGAATTAGGTCATACAAGTTTACAGTCATACCAGCTACAGCCGAGGAGAGCTTTAAAAAGCCGTCCTTGACACCTCTTAGCTTTTAGTTACCCTTATCTCCTTGTTTCTTTATGACTCTGTCATTCAATCCACCATCCAAGCTGCATCTTGCTCAGGAACAGCTCAGGCCAATTCCCCGGTTTTCAGGAAAAAATATGATGCCTAAAGAACAGAGAAAGTCTGGACCAGGGGCCTTGGCAGCAAGGGAGGAACAGGACCTTGAAAGAGGGGTGGCATAGCTGGATGTGACTGCAGCTGCTCTTCCTCCTCCACGTGGGTGAGCTCTGCACCTGAGTCAGGGCTGAAGAACACCAACTCTTTGGTCAAAGACAGACAGGGGAGCTCCTGGAGAGGGGTAGCAGCTGTGAAGAGTATGGTGGTGTGGTGAAAATTATCAACATCTTGGTAATGACGATGAGAATAAGATTGACTTTTGTCCTTCTGACTTTGCTCTGTCCACTTGTTTTTATATAAATTAAACATCACACAGTCATCTTAAAGAAACATCTGCAACATTGTGGGTTGATCTGAAATAGAAATACTAATATTTTACATATATTCTGCTCCAAATTTAGATTTGTATTTTTAGATTTGGAGTGTGCTCCTGTCAGTGGTGAGGCTGGTGCTCCCTGTTTTGTTGGTTACCCCCCATACTTGTATGTAATTCACCACCTCAGTGACCTACTCATTTAGTCTGCAGTAATAATATGTAATTGAAAAAAAACCAAACAACCCAACATAATTATTCTGCCCCCATGCAATATCACAAATGTATCCAGTTTGATCTTATCTTGGGCTCTTGGGTCGAAGAGAGCAGGTTTGGCCCAGGAGTAGCAGGGGAGAAGGGCTGGTGTGGTGCCCATGTCTTTCTGCTCTTGCTTAAGCAGCAGCACAGCACAAATCAGAGTAAAAACTTGATGCTCCCATTGCACACTCACACTGAAATGTTCAAGAAACCAGAGTGGGATCAGGGAAGGCAACACTCAGATATCTTTTTTTAATCAGGTGTTCCTCTCCAGCTTTCAAATCCTGGATGGGGGAATTTGCAGAAGCAGCACAAGAGACACAACCCAATGTGTGGGTATAATTAAAAAAGGTAGCAGCATAATTAAAATGATAACGGAGGCAGGAAGGTAACCAGTCTTCAAAGGTGATGTGAGAAAGCACCAAGGTGAAATGGGATTTTTGCCATTAACTTTACTAAAACTGGGCTTTCCCTACAAATTTAACATCTTCCTAGGTGTCCTAATTTTATTATTTAATAGGAGCTCAACAAGTACAAATCAATTAGATCATTGTCGTTGTGTGATACTTTCAGAAAACAGCAATAAAGTTGTCCCCTAGAAAAAGAATATTTTCATTTTAGAGCATAATATTTATTTGATAGCTCAGAGCACCATTTCAGCCTTTCCTTTCACATGAAATAATATGTATGCAGCAGAGTGATACAGAACAGTGTGATAAAAAACATTTCCCAAAGTTCGATTGCACATAATGGCTTATATTGCCTATGCATATGTGCCTGCACAGGGGAAGGTTTATTTCAGGGGGAAAAAAAAAAAAAAAAAAAAAAAGAAGTGGAAATTTGCAGTGTTTGTTACACTTATCAGACTTGAACACCTTTAAACGGTTTCCCTTGAAAGATGTTTCTATGTGACCAAATGCTGTTAATAGCAGTTTTTTGCTGGAGACCTCCAGCTATCTTTCTATAAAAGACTGAGGCTGTAAAGTCCTTATATCTGCTTCTGTTAGAGACCATGGAAATGCAGCTGCAGCAATGCAGAAGGAGGAGCTGTGCCCATGGGGTTGGTTTCCTCCAGAAGGGCGATGCTGTGCATCTTGTCTGCCTGTGTTTCCACAACAATCCACCATTGCTTAATAACAATCCATAATGTTCTAAAAATAATAAGCCTAGGTGGTCTGGAAAGCTAGAAAATAGAAATGCTGTCATATTTTCTCCAGAGGGAATTGATACATTTTGTTGTGCTCTATTCCCCAAAGGGTACAGCAGATGTACAGGTACTAGGCTAGAAATTGTTATAATTACAAAACCTGCATTCAGTTCCTCAGAGAGCTTTGAAATTTCAACACACAGTAGAAACTCAAGCTTTGAAGAGGAAAAAAAATCCATATGCCCGAAGAACAATAGAGTACAGGATGATTTCCTGAATTATTTACTGCAGCAAGTCGATCATTAAGAAATACAACACAACAAACAAAACTTACAAGAAGCACTGTAAATCTAAAGTACATCAAACCCAAAATTTCTGGCTCACAAAGGGTTTTTTAATGCGTACATACAACTTTTGTTTTACACTTTCTGCAAGGAGTGGTAATATAGGAATCTATACAGGCCAATACAGGTTCTTCGCATCCCATCTCTGTTGCCTGTGAATTGCAGCTATTTGTTTTCTGTGAGGGGAAAAGCCCTTATTACTGCTAAAACAGGAAAATGAATTGAATTCTTTATGTTCCTATCCAGCTCCAGAAAAAAAAAAAAAAAANAAAAAGAAGCTTACTCTGTATTTGGAAATGGTCAATCATTGGTGATGGCAATAGAAGAGAAAAAGGTTTCACGTTCTTGCTTGCAATTCATTGAATCACAGGATCTTGAAATGGTTTGAGTTGGCTGTGGCTTTAAGACTCATCTAATCCAACCCCCTGCCATGGGCAGTGACACTTTTCACTATCCCAGGGTGCTCCAAGCCTCGTCCAACCCGGCATTGGGCGCTTCCAGGAATGGGGCAGCCACAGCTTCTCTGGGCACCCTGTGCCAGGGCCTCAGCACCCTCACAGGGAAGAATTTCTTCATAATATCCAATCTAACCCAGCCCAATTTCAGTGTGAATCCACTCCCCCTTGTCCTGTCACTCCAGGCCCTTGTCCCAAGTCCCTCTCCAGCTCTCCTGTACCCCCTCACAAGAGCCCCCTGCAGGGTTGCTCTGTTTGGTCCCATGCCATTCTCTCAAGGCCACAAAGTCATGCTTAAATCCTCTGGTCTCTTGGGCACCTCCAAAACTTACTGACATCAGTATGAGGCTCATAGGCTTTCATCAGCACTGCTGGGACACTCACATGTTCCTTTGAAATCAAGATATATAATTTATGGATATCTTCTGGAGATGAGAACACTTTATGTAGATCTGTCCCAATTATTTGACAATCTGCATTGTATCACTGGAAATTCATATGAAAATTAAAATGCACTGTAAGATGGTTTTAAATTTCTCCTGGGAATTTGGCAAAAGCAGATTTTCCTTGGGTTTAGCATTTTAACCCACTGCTGTATTTACCTGAGGCCAATTTGCTGCAGGAGAGTGCAGAAATCTTACAGGCAAACTGGGAGAAGCTTAAAGTGTCTGGTGCCTGGAGCATTTGGTGACTGGCATTGCACCAAATTATTAATCCTGTGACAGCAGCTTTAAATCAGGTCCTGTGATGTCTATCCTTCTCCTTTTAATTGCTGAGCACTTTCTGCTAGTCATTGTCACAGCTCTTATTTAAGCTCTTACCTTTAGGAGACTGTGCTTGGATAGGAAGAGTGAGGCAGGGGAAAGAAGGACAGAGCAGAGGGAGGAGAATGAGAAGGAGAAGGCAGGATGAGGGCAGAAGGCTCAAGCTAAATGTTTAGAGCTATTATCCAACCCCAGGAAGCCACCACAGTGAGGTGACATGAGTCATGAACAGGTACCTCCCCACAGGACAAAACAGGAACTGTGATTTTCCTATTTTTCATTCTGATTTCCAAACTGTTTTCAAATCACAAGTTGCGTGCTACTCTTTACTTAGTGTGGGTTACAAATAACAGCCTAATCCAAATTGTTACTAAAATTGTTTGATAAATAGTCTGTTATACCAGGAAAGATTCAGTCTCATTGGAAACATGAAAGCTATTGTACAATGGATTTTTGACAGGTTCACTAGAGCCCACTCTGATAAATCTATAGGGAAATCACTCTTTATAGCACTCTTACATACACAATAAATTGTGCTAGCGTGGCTCTTAAAGGGAAGCATTTTAAAGAAAAATATCTGAGGGTTAAAAAAAACCACCAAACACAAACAAACAACCGAAAAATAACACTCAGAGAATATCCTGGCCCTTACATTTCTCACAATTAAACTCCAAGCAAGGTATTTCTCTCTACTTTGAAGGAAACTTCTGTAGTAACCTTTTCAAATTTTGCAAAGCCAGAAGAGGATGTACTAGAATTGCAACGCACTGTGTTTCATCTGGCGTAGCTCTTCAATCTCTTCAATAATTTCTGGTGCCACAAAATGTCTTCATGTAACATAGCAACAGTTTCAGCAACCGTGCAGATTTAGAATCATCAAAAACATTGTAGTTTGGTCTAAATCGCATGGCTCCCTTCCCTGTTCTATACATTGCATAATGTGTAGGTGTGGCATTTGTAAATAGCTGTCTGTACTCCCACAGTAAAGCAAAAAAAAAGAATAATAATGATAAGACAATGTGAATGGATACGACTCCTGATGCTGAAAATCCCTCCAAAGCATCTGAGATGTCTTGGAAAGGAAAAATCCTGACGTAAGGGCAAAATACACTTTTCTTTCTGAGTACTTAACAGTAACACGTTCATGGCCAAAATAACCAGATAGGAATAAATAAAGTGGAAATTATAAAATGAAGAAAGATCTATGGCTTGTGGAACGTGTCCTTTCTTATACAATGTGCTGTGTTAAAGGGCTTTCAGATTATCAATGTACAAGTCTGTGTTTCCAACAGGGCACCGACACACTGATGGAGTTCAGAGAACATTGTGGGGAGTGCCAGAGCTCGGGACATGATGGTTCCCAGGCAGGAGCTTCTACACAAAGCACAACTTCCTCACATCAAATAAACACTGCAATAGGATTTTAAGTATACTTGTAAGGTTACGTATTTAAATAAGGAAATGTGTAGGATTAATGTGCTAAGGGTTTGGTGTTTTCTCTTTATCTCTTTGAGAAAGGATGATATAATGCCCTATCTTTAATTTGTGGAGTGGTGTAACTGTGCTCAGTATCAGTCGATGGTCAGTGAGAGGAGCCAAGTGTTGTCTTTACACTCAAGTGTGTATAAACACTTGTATGTGTGTGCATATGAAATATATGTGAGTGAATGCAGCTTGAACATGGAAACTCTACTGTGAAAGGAAACTTCTCTCTCATCACCTCTCTAATGTGTAAGTAGGTTCCAAAATTACAGCTGCAGGGAGTTTTCCTTCTTAGAAGAAGCTCCCCAGTCAGAGCAGGGGAAAGGAGCAGCTACACAGTGGAATGGGCCTCTCAGTGGGATGATGCATTAAATGTCTCCTGATCACACTGAGATGAAATCAAGACTTCTAGAACACATAATGAAGACCATGCTGGTCTGAAAACACTGAAGAACGTTATTAAAACCCAAAATCCCTCCTGCAGTTCAGTTTACTGACCTGAAATTTCCAATGAGCATCCTTGCACTCAGGTGCATTCAGTATAAAATAGCCATGCAGGTCTAAGCAGGTGGCACTGAGATGCCACCAGGCTCTGCTCCCACCCCAGGGATGGGAACTGTTCTTGCCTCTGTGCTGAGCTGAGATGCACCTCATAACTCTGCACTTCAATTTGAGCTGATTTAGACCTTTCCAGTGGGGAGCAAAAGCAGAAAGAGCTGGTGCATGGCCCAAACCAACCTCTGACAACGAGCATGGAGCATTACGTTGTTTTTACAGAGTCTCCCTCTCTTCCTGGAGCAGATATGGAAGATACAGGTTTCACACTTCAGCAGCCATTGACATGCCCAGAATATGAGCTGATGGTAACCAGGTGAACAATTATCTCATTCTGACTATGCAGTTTCTGGAAAGATCTAATTTTCCCTCTCAGACAGTGCATCCTCAAAAATAATGGTTAAGTGGAACATGGATGTGAATGTTACAAGAGCTGCAAACTAAAAATTTACTGGTGGTGCCTGATTTCATCTTTAGCAAACAGCACACTGGAAGAGTAGGAGAAAGTGTAATCTAAAAATCTCATTTAAAAACAAATATATGTTCTTTTCCTTAATTAAGTCCATTAGTTCTTGCAATTAATCTAACTGTAACTGGGATTTCATGCAAATAGTTGCTGGCAATTTTAGCACAGATAGGGACACTTGCCACAGCTGGAGGTCATGAGAACTTAAGGGCATTTTCCTGCCTCTTCCCTGAGCACCACTTTGGCAAGGAATAATTATGCAGAGTGAAAGCTGATGGATTGTTCTGATATCAGTGAAGCCTTCATGTCTTTTCACCAGATGTAAAGTGTAATCAGAATTTTTCAGAAGTACTTCTGAATGTCATTTTTACAGTTTTATTGGCAGCTTTTTAGAATCCATTTCCTGTCATACACGGAGGCACAAAGAAGCAGAATTGTAAAAATGCTGCACTCCTTTTCCTCCTTTTTCTTCAGCAGGGGGAAGATAGTGACAAGAAAGAGAAGACAGAATTGATATCAGATGTGCAACACTGTGGGAACTTTGGTTGCCCTGTAAGCTGGATGTGGGTTTTTTCCATGGCCTGATAGTGCCAGGCTGCCTATTATCTCAACTTTTGTAATTAAAATGTCTTTAGTCAGAAGTACCCATGTATTGCTATGCTCACCGACCAAAAATTTCAGATCATCAGCCTCCCCTGCCAAACACCTCGTGCACGCTGCGCTCAGCACCTGGAACCTGTGGTTTACAGCAGCTCCCTATCCTGCAGAGGGGAAACATTTGGATTGCAGTTGGGGCTTGCAGTGGCAAAGCAGAGCTGATGGCAGCGTGTGGGGAAGTGCAGCTGTGACAGTGGCAGCAGCACATGGAGCAGGGGAAGAGCTCAGCAGAAGGTTGCCCAGTTGTTTTTGTGGACAATCCACCCACCTGGCCAAACCTTGGAGAAGCCCGTGGCCAGTCACCAACCAACAATCACTACCAGACCTTTAATTAAAGTGCATCACTTCTGATTGCTGATATTGCACAGTTAATTTGATGTTGGTAGATCAGCTGTAGGGACTGCTGTCATGGACAACATTTGGGAGTCCGCAGTGCCAGATCATAAAAAGATTGGCAGCTCACAGCAATATTGAGAATCTTACACCTGTAAAGCTGTCAAATCATAGATAATGTATGTACTCATTGTCTCGCAAAGCAGATAAAGAGAAAGGTTTATCTACAAGAAAGGATTTTGCCTGCCTGACTTCTCCAAATTGAAAAGAGAGATCCATATTGGCAAGATCTTTATCAACTGAAGGCTGTTTTCTGAAATCAGCAAGGGCATTTTTGCTTCTCAGGCTTCCTCCAAGCGCTGCACTGGGAGGCTGAGCTCAGTTTACTTTTCTGTTTTGCTTCTTAGTGAGTATTTGCCCATCATGAAATAGGCCCTTTCCTTTCAGACTGTACACAGGGGATATCTGGGTGCTGTTTCAGATCTGAATGCTCAGTGAGGAACAAAACTCAAAGCTCTAACCATTCTCAGGGTGGTACAATAAGGTGTGTTGTACCCATATTTCTGAAACATCAAGGCAGAAAGCGTTGCCTGGAGGACAAGAAGTGCAGGTAGATGATGTGACACCTCATGATCAGCCAGCAAAGATACCTCTGGAAAACATTTGAGTGAAATAAGGCCAGGAAGCTTTTATTTGTTTTTTCTTTAATGACATTACCTAAGCAGCAAGGACGTATTTGAGACTATGGGTTTGATCTTGCTGGGAGTTAATGGGGTGGTAACTGTGGGATGGTGATTGTGGGAAGGTGACTGTGGGAGCTGTTGTTCCAGGAGGTCTTTCACACAAGACCAAAAAATTTGTCAAATTCTGCATCATATGAATAACCCCGGGAGCAGTGCACCTGAACACACTGATGTACTTTTTGGGTAGGAACTGGCCAAAGAGTTTGCCTTTGGTGCAGTTAATTAGCCCAGCAAGAGCTTGCAAAGTTAGAGATGAAATGATGCTCTGCAGTTTTTGCTCAATGATCTGCACAATGTGGTTGCACTGGGAAATTGTGCTTGAGCTTGGAAACAAATGCAGTCTAGCCCAGCTGTCTGCCTGTGCATCGTGCACACACTGCAAGATCCACAAGCTCCTTGTCATGACTACTCACTTCTGAGTCTGCTAAACTGCCCTTCCTGGTCCTTCTCAAGCTTTAAGATGCATCTGCCATTCCCTGAACCTTCTTATTTACCTTGTTTGGCTTTTCTCTCACAGGCTTGGCAGCCCTGCAGGGATAAGGTTGCTAAAGAAGATACAGAATTTCAATGCCAATGTAGTCAGAAAAAAATGCACCTAATTATCATCCAAACATTAGTAGCCACTCCAACAGCACTGCTTTTATGGCAAATTCTTAAATCTGCTTTCAGATTATCTTCAGGCTGGTGTGATATTTTCCAGCACTCTCAGCCTTGTTTCCAGACTGCTGCCCTGGTGTTTATAGCCGACAGGTAAGCAGAGAATGAGAGGATGAACAGGAAAGGTGAATAATTTGGCATAAATTCCTGCGAATTATATTGAACCTGGAAGATAATATAATCCCTGGGGCAAAAGGCATAAAACATAGGGGTTTTGTACCAGCTGACAATCTAGATAGGCAACGCCGTTACCAGCACTGTAAGAAGGTTTATTTCTATTCCTGTAATTTCAAGTAGGTCTCAAGTACAAGGCAAATATCTCTCATGTTTGCTGTCTGCACAGCTGCGAATTTCACCGAGTCCAATGTAGCTCTTAGGCATTTAAGGAAGGAGCTTCTAAACCAGCAAAGTAAGAGCTGAGCTCTATTCAGAAATACAGGAAAAACAATTTCTGCAGGTATCATGTGTCTCCAACTCTGCTTCTCCTGGCTTTGTGTGATAGAGAGCACCATGACCTTCTTCCTCACACCCAAAAGAAAGGATATTTTGCTTTAAAGAAACCTTTCAACTTTTCTTTGACATCCCCAAGGTGCCTAGATAACAGAGTCAAGTCATCCAACCTTGAAGTCAACTTATCCAGCCTTGATTTTTCCAGACTCACATACCAATATGAAAAGAAATAGTGGCTCAAAGTCAATAGGTTTATGCATGCACTTAGGAAGATTTAAGTCAGTGTCGAACAGAAGTACTTGATTTCAGGTTTAGCTGAGTACAATCAAAACTCTTGTCAGATAAAAGCCTTTAATTAGATTTATTTTTTTTCCCATGCTATTTCTACGGTAACACTTATATTATCCATGAGAGCTGGTAATATCATTCTCCTTGCAGCATATTTACACTCCAACAAGCTCCTCTGTCAGTAAATGCACCCAGACAGAGCACATCAGTTGCTACCATCCCACTGCCAACAGCCAAAACAAAAGAAAAAGGGCAAAGCTCTTGGTATACTTTTTTCCAACAAACTGAAGAAAAAGAGTCAATCATGAGAGCAAATGATTGCCACTCCATGAGAGATAGGAAGATTGCAGCTGCAGAATATAAAAGAATTTCATTGACCTGTTGTTGGTTTGAAAAGATAAAGGGCTTTCTCTAGAAGTGCTTTAAAAATACACACACACGCACACAGAAGGGTAATAGAAAGCTAAAAAAGTTCAGTTGCAGGAGTTGATATCAGCAGAGCTGTGATCTCTTCATGTGACCAGGGACATGTTGTACTCATCTCATTGCTGGTCAAGGAGTTTCTGAATGTCTGGGAAAAGAAGAGTAAGCCCTGTTAATTAAAGATGGGAATGGGAGAAACGAATCAGTAAGAAATAAAGCAAGAGAGGTAATCAATGAGGAAGGAGGATTTTGCTGGTAGGATGCAATTAGACTTCGAGGAAAAGGACACAGAGCGATTGATCATACGGTAGCTCCCTGGCTATCCAGAAATATTTTGCTCCACTCACAGTGAGGGCATAAATGTGGTAAACGTGGCAATCCTGCAGTCAAAGTTTTGAAACAGAAAGAAGTTGACAAAGATTATTGTATTGAACGGGAAAAAAAAGAAAACATTGAAAACACCAACATGTATTGACAGTCACAGCATCTTTCTATTGGACATCGGGAAAGAGAAAAAATGGAAAAATGAACAGAGATAAATGCTGAGTTTTCTAGTATGATCTTAAATAATAAAGAAGAATTGTGGAAAAAGGCTTCTCCTCCGCAGGATTGGTAGGATCAGGAAAAATTTTTCATTAAAAGAATAAACAAATATGTAAAATAAAGAAAAATTAATTTGGTGTAGAAAAGTACTAGATTTCGTTTTCTGCAGAATCCATGAGGCAGCCTGTAGCTGATGTGGTTGCCTCCCTTTGAGTCTTTTGTGGGTGGAGATCCATTGAAACGGGATGGAAAGTCTGTGAAAAGTGAAAGCCTAGTTGGAATGGTTTTGGAGCCAATCTCATCGTATGATGCGAGTTCACATTTTAATATTGAAGCCTGTTCTGGCCCTGGCAGGCGGCCAGGACACTACTGTGGCAGTGTCCAACACCACTGTGCCTATTACATGGGCTGGTCTCAAAAACTCATAACGAACTATCAGCTCACTTGTTTATCAACAACTAATCCAAGCCCTATATTTTTGTAAAAAGTGAATTAACCTAATTTTCAACTTCCATCAGCCCAGTATACCTGCTGGATTATTCTTCACATAGGCTCTGGATTTTTAATTTGTTTTTTTCAAATCCTTCAACACTGTATGACAAATGACCCCAAAAGGTAAACCGCTGGAGGCACAGACCAGACTAGGGGAAGATATTACAGGACATAAATGGAAAGAAGAAGTTGTAAATTCCTAATATGCTGACTTCCTTCCTTACCTTCACCACTGGGGCTCCCAGGATATATTGCTGCCATTGAGGAAGTCACCTCTGAAACTGAAACCCAGAAATGGCAAGTGCTGTGCTCTCCTTGCAAGTTGTTTTCACAGAGGTATTTATTTGTTTTCCGTTCTAGCAGGGCAGCCACAGCAGTTCATTCTGCTTTTCTTCTCCTTGAAATTAATGTGAGCAAATGAAAAAAGTCACACCTGAAATATTTCTCCATCTGTAAAAATGGGAATAATAACATCTCCATCACAGGGGTGTTGTACATGCTAATTAAGGGATTGGCACTCTCTGAGGCATCTCCTCGCTCTCAGTGTGGCTTGCTCAGCCCTCAGTTCTCTCCCCACGTGTTCGCACAGGAGCTGATCCTCAGCAACTGTTCAGATGCCTTGATTTCCTTTAAAGCTGGTTGCCTAAAGCTCCTATCTGTCCTCCAAATTTCTGATCTCCAGTCCTGTAGATCTTGAGTTTTACTCTGACACAGACCTCAGAAGAAAATTCAAAATTTTAAAGACACCTCGATGTGGCACTTGGGGACATGGTTCAGTGGTGGGCTTGCCAGGGTTAATGGTTGGACTTGATGATCTTAGAGGTCTTTTCCAGCCTAAATAATTCTGTGATTCTAATCACTGTGCAGCCTCTGGGTGCTGCTAGGTGATATCCCAGGGCTGTCCAAGGGGGAGGATGTTCATGCTGTACTCCTTCTGCTGAAGGACCCACAGAGAGCTGATGCCCTGTGTCCTGTGCTCTCTGAATTCAGAACCTGGCCACCCTCCCTGCAACTTTATGGAAATTATTTGAAACAGACTTTTTTTTCTTCTTTTTCTACTTCCTTCAAGCTGATGTGAATTTGGATATATTTTTTTGCAGGTTGCATTCTTCCTTTCCAACATGAAATGTGACATCTGTTGACAGCTGGGTGATATTTTCTTGACAGGAATGGGTTTTTTTGGGGGGAAGAGGAATCAAATTTGGTGACACGAAACATTTAACAAATTTACTTTGCTCTCTCTGAGGATCTTGTGCTGAACAAATTTTACAAAAAGCACTTAGATTTGTGTTGACTTTACAACATAAAAATAATACCATGACATCTTAGTGAGCATTACTGTTGTGTAATGGAAGTGCATGTGGGCAAAAGATATTTAATAAGAAAATGTTTTAAAGACACTAAACCTAGATTTAAAAAAAAAGAAAAAAAAAAACAACCTGCCTCTTAAAACACTCTTCTCAATGAACATTTTAATGCTGCAATATTCTCCACCATTGCAGACTAGAGTGAATCGCAGATTGAAGATAATTGTCTTTAAAAATTAGTGGGAGAAGGGATGTCAGTAGCATCTTTTCTCCCTGTTTGACAAGCATGTTGCAGCTTTTCCAGGGCAGGACAGGAGTGCTCCCTCCCCTGTCTGTACTTTCTGCCCGCCCTGGAAAAGGCACCCAGTGAATGAGGGTGGAGACACTGGTTTCCTGTTTTATAGACATCCTTCTTTTCAAGAGATGCTGTCTCTGCCATCCCACACTGGACTAAATTACAACTCCAGCAGGAAACACAGAGATGCTTTGGTGTAAAACCAGACAAGGAAGGGAGGAATTCAACCCCTATCTCTAAGGAGTTTCCGGTAACATGATTTTGCCTGTGGCAATGGTTTACTTTTGAGGTCACCTTTCTACAAAATGTACTTTCAACAACTCTGTGCTGTTTTCCAAATATTTGGAATATATTTGCAGCAGTTCAGGGGAGTCAGGACTGTGAGAAAGCAAATGAGACACCCATACCATCTTTGAACACGACAGTTTAAATACCCTTTTTCCTACTCAGTTGCATATCTACATGCACTTTAAATGGAATATATTTTTCACTAAACTTCAGTATTTTTCAAAATGAGATGTTAGACTCAGTTTCACATGACAGTGTGAGCAATATGAGTGGTAGTGGCATAAGGGCACTTCCCACCAGCCCACCTGTCCCTTCCAGAGGGTCCCAGTGCTGTGCTGAGCCCCAGCTGCATCCTTTTTCTCACCCTCCTCCCAGCATTCCCAAATTGCTGCATCCAGTACTTCTTTGCTATGGTGGCTCCTCCCCCTAACAAATGTGAGCACCTTGGTCAATGTCAGACGAACCCTGACAGGATGAAAACCCTCAACAAAAAGATGATGATTACAGACTCATTAGGCCAACCTGTAGTGAAAGTGCTGTGACCAAATGTTCAGTACTTAGGGTGCCATAAATTTTCCTAAATGGGAAAGCAGTGTTTTAAGCAGGCTCGCACTTATTCTGGGTCAGGGTCATTAGGGAAGGATTCTCTCCTGCTGTAACTCATGTGGCAGAAACAGAGGTTGTATATTTTGGGGCTGCTTCACTTTTACTTTTAAAAGATGGTCTCGAGCCAAAAAGCCTGGATGTGAACTCAAGCTTTGAAGCCAGATTTGGCACTACCAAAGTTCCCTCTAACGGGCAAAGGCAGTGGAACATAGGAAATATTCCTTTTGCATTTGAATTTCAAACTTCCATCTGAAAGATCTGGATCCTCGATTTTTGATTTGCTGAAGATGCACAGTGTCTGTACACAGGAGAACAATTTTGGTTTGCACCTCCTTGCTATGTGGGGAGCATAAGTTGTTTTATGTTAATTTTTTTGTCCTTGTTTTCAAGGACAGGCAGGATGGGGTTCTGAACACCCTGGTCTAGTGGAAGATGTCCCTGCCCATGGCAGGGGGATTGGAATGAGATAATCTTTAAGGTCGCTTCCAACCCAGGCCATTCTAGGATTCTATGATTCATAAAGAAAGAGAAGTGTAGTATTTTCACAGCAGCAATTAATATTAAACATGCTGTATATATAATTGATGGAGATGAGGACTGTGTAAATGAAGCCTGGGGTTTATTTTTCTTGGAGGGGTTTGTGTCTTTCATCCAAAATTGGTTATTTGCTTTGCCCTGACTTTACTGCACTGCATTAAACTCACTGGCACTCAACCCACGGCCCTGTGCCTTTGTGGGGATGAGCAATACAACCTCCATGAAGGAAAGAGCAAGCAGGAGAGAGGGGCAGAGTTATTGGTGTCTGTCCTGTAGTGAGAGAAAATGATACCCCTGCACCCTCCACTGGGTCCTCCAGAACGGCTGGACATCACTCAGATATTTCCCTGTAGGAAGATCCAAATGGAAATCTTGGCCTCTTACAAGGAACTATAGGCAATAAAAAATGGATTAGTCTTTGGGTACCATTCTGCTATGATTAATAGTGGAAATAGTGAAAATCTTTTTTCATAATAGTCCACGGGGTTGCTAAGGTTGGCACAAGTGTACCTGAATGTTAACTTTGGACAATTTTTTCCTGTGTACTGCAGCTTTTTGTCAGCTGTATCAGGAGTTACTGTTCAGCTCTGGTCACCAGAGGGATAGGCAAAACAAGCTGAACAATAATAGAGACATTTGTGCAATTTCAACCACTCTTGCCTTTGCTTCTTGAGTGACAAGTGGCAGGAAGCCAACTTTTCAGCGAGTGTTTGGAAAGAAGGGACGAGATCATTGTACTACTGTTCAAAGCATGCCCACGGGTGTGGGAATGGAACAATTCACCACTGCTGGAAGGCTGAGAGAGGACACAATCTCCTCCCTGAATACAGCATGGAGCTTAACACTGGGAATGAGGAAGAGCTGCTGAACTTAATCACAATATTGGCACAAGAGTAAAACAAACAGACTAAATGTTCATTAATAAATGGAGCTGAAAATCGGAAGGGTTTTAACCATTACAGGAGTAAAGATAGGGAAACATGTTTAGATTTAAGTCCGCATATCAGCAGAATTTCATTCCTAGAGATGTGCCAGCTGTATTTATCTGAGTTCTCTCATTCCTTTCTTTAAAATGAAAAAATGACTCATAGAAATGCTCTATTGACACGGTGTCAGTCCCACGAGCTTGCCATGTTCTGCTGAGAAATAACTATAGCTCCACACTTATCCACCTCAATGTCACTCTTAGATTTGCACATGTTCTCTCTGTCTTTTTTTTTTTCTCTTTTCTTATATTCCTGCATGCAATATCTTTCAAAGATTAAATAAATTGCTATTCAAAAGGCAACACTACAATTCTATTTATACTCCCAGGTTCTTCACCAAAACTCAATACTACAATGTAGTTTCTAAAAGTGAAAGAATTTGCTTTTTTTTTTTTTTTGTAAAATATGTTAATCTAGAAAGGCTTTTGAAGGTGAAGGAACTTGAAAGACTCTCTAATGCTCTATTATTATCTAGTCCATAAAAAGGGTACCACAGCAGCATACCTTGCTGACTGTGCATATGACTACCTTTTTTTTTATTTTACTTTAGGACATATAAGGAAAAATTAATTACACTATCAGTCATTTCACAAAATGGTTCTGGGGAAAGATTAAGCTTCACCTGTGCTTTTCCCTGAAGCACAGTCATTTGTGTATATACACGAAGCGAAATACACCTCTACAATACTGGGTCATTATACAGAGCTGTTTTCCACTAAATAAATACTTGGCAAATGGGCAATTTTGCACCTTTGCTGCTTTGCTTTTGTTTTGCTTGAAGGATTATTTTAGTTACTCTTCTTCATACCCAGTGAATTATCACTTGACTGAAGGATCTGGGAGCTCCTGCAGGTATTTCAGCTGGGAATATTGAAGCGCAGTCTGGTGTCTTGCCATGATTTCTGGATCTGTTTCAGTGAGCACACAAGCAAAAAACAGGATCTGCCACCCCACTGGGTGCTGTTGGATTCCTTAGGGCTGTATCCCTCTAGCTGCTGGGCACCTCTGGAGGTTACAGGAATATGAGGGGGATGGACCACAGGGATGGGTAGTAGTCTCAGCCCTCACAGATATTGCCATGATATTCCCCTCTTCCTCTGTCAACAAACATAATCACTCTTACATACTTTAGTCACTGGGGATTTTTTTTTAATGAGCCATATTTTTTTTTTTTAAAAATTGCACTCAAACACATGCACAGAGATATCTGCTGATATTAATCAGACAAGATATTGCATATGCTCCGAGCCATGGAAACTTCTTGGTCTCCAAAGGCAGTTGTGATCATTACTAAAGGAAAAGAAAGAAAAAAGTAAACAAGAACCTCAAACTGTCAAAGCTTCAGAAAGAGGTTTCTGAAGATTTCTGGAGGTCTCTGGGAGGCAGTGGGGAGCACAGCTTCTTCAGGGTGCTACTCAGAGGAAACCCACAGTGCTCCACCCAGCATGGTGCCACACTCATGTGGCCGTGGGTGGTACCAAGGCTACATAAACCAGTATTCCATGGAATTTCAACTGCTCTCCTGCTTTGGAACAAAGGCTCCAAACATAAGTTCAGGAATGTTTTCCGCAGTCTTTTCTCAGAAGGTTTTAGCACTATGCAGCTCTGAACAGATCCTCTCTGGATGTGTTTAGTATCCAAGACTGAAAGAAGGCAGAGCTTTGCTCTGCAGGCAGTGCCCTCAGTGCCACATTTTGGGGCTCAGTGTGGAGCATGGGAGGCATAGAACAACCCACGAAAAAAATCGCCCCTTTTCAATCCTTATTTTGTTTTAAGAAATCTGCACACTGCCAGAAATCAAAGCATGAGAAACATCTGTGTTTTCTCATTTCTGTAGAACTGTTATTCTTTGAGTGCTGTCTGACGCATATCCCATGATTATTTTTTTTAATATTTTGCACCTTTTTAATTAAAAGATATTACTTTTATCGTTTCCAAGCTCTGTTTATTTTTCTGCCGTTGTAAGATTATTGAAGTTTAGAGAAGGAAAAGCAGTAGCCATGAGATTTTTGAGGTGACTGGATGAACTAAACCACAGAAAGAACCTGCAACAACGTGTTACAGCAGGGAGAAGCATCAGACAGGTGTACCATCCCCGAGAAGTCAGTGAAAGGAGAGAAATGACAGGAGAAATTAGGTTCTATAAATTAAAATGTAGAGAAACTCTTACTAAGCATCCTGAATGTCTCATGAAATAAGAGGTCACTGAAAGATTGTTCTTTCTTGTCTCAGTAGGATCCCTTCAAACACAAACACCTGCCTTGTGCTGTGGGATGATAAATCTATTCCTCCATTACAACTTCTACACTTTTGCTTTGCATCTCTGTCAAACATTGAACGCAGCATCTTTACTCATTACCTTATAAATCTGCTGCAGTAACCTAAAAGTCATGAAATTGTCAATGTGTATGTATGGAATAGGTCTATTTTATCAGGGCTTTTTACTTCTGCATCGTTTAGTGGTTGTAGACTGATACCAATTGAAATTCAGGAACATTTTCTGTAAATATATGTTTATCTTGCTGTTATTTAAATATATGAGACTGTACTATATGTCTGGCTCCTGATACTTACATGCAAATTTCTTTTAAAAAGATGACTAAGCCAATTTTAACTGAATGTAAAGAAAACAGTTCTTTGCATGCCAAATTTCAGCCAGAAAGGATTTTAATACAGAACTCTTAGACTCACAAACCCTCAGAAACAGTATTTATAATGGAAATTTTGACAGCACCTTCAGTACAGCAGTGAAAATAACACCACCATAATGAAAAAGAAATGATGATAAACAGAATATATTATAAAGTAGGGTCTAACAAATTCATAGCCTTTAGTTTTGTCAGCAAGCTGGCGACAGGCAGTGAAATACAAAACAAGCCTTAGCTTTTAAATGAGACCAGCCCGAACAGCAAAAGGGCTTCTGTAAAATAGATTAAGAAAATATAATACCATCCTTACTGCATAAAGTACTGTTTTCATTAGGAACCTTAATTCACAAATTAACACTAAGAGCACTTAGAACGGGAGTGGTGAAAAATGTGGCTATCTGTCATTTTGGCAGCATATTTTCTTCAAAAAGACATTCTTATTACATTTGCCAGGCAGGTTTGTTAATGCCTTTTGTTTAAATATTCATACGTGGGTTTTTGAGCCTGACTCCTGTGAAGAGAGACAGAGCCTGAGAGCTCCTGCTGAAGCAGTTCTGAGACGTGATCCATGGCACTGCGGGGGGAAAGACACAGGGGGATGTCCTGTCCTCCTTCCCGTGGCATCCTGGTGCCTGCTCACACCTGAGCACACCTACCCACACACATACGTGCTCCCAGGCTGCTCAGGAGCCTGGCCTCTGCTAAAATTTCCAAACCAAATACTGGACACCACCCCCCTTCCCATATTTTTTAACCACGTCTCTGTATTACTTCCACAGGTAGCAGCAGAGGATGGGTTCCAGTGGTGGAATGTTGTGGGGTTGGAGATAGAGATCTTCCCTTGCTCAGTGCTACACCAAAATAACATCCCCATGTGAAGGCAAGGTGGAAACACTCCCATAGAAATAAGTGTGGCTTTTCATCGATTTCTATTGGCATGAATACAGCTATTAGTTTGCATAGTAAGCCTGCCTGTATAATAATTGGTTAAACATGGGATCAGGCATTCTTCTACTGATGGAAAAACCTGTATGTAGTGGAAACACACACCTACAATAGAATTTGGGTTTTGTAAAAATGTAAAAGGTAAAAGACATAATCTGGACACTGCTTTGTTCCCACATTTCATCTGCCTAATGTAAGGCAGTATTGGAAAAACAAAGTGTAAGACAAAAAATTCAGAACAAGGATGTCCTACCACTCTACTCGGCATTGGTGTTTGGAACTGGGTGATCTTTAGGTCCCTTCCAAACCAAGCTGTTCTAGTCCATGCAATACTCCTGAGTTTGCAGTGTGTTTAATTTTCCTTTCAAGGCAAATATCAAGGTTAAACCACTAGGAATATGCATTGCTTCCTCTCGCTCCC
Source organism: Edolisoma coerulescens (assembly GCA_013397115.1). Lineage (NCBI taxonomy): Eukaryota > Metazoa > Chordata > Aves > Passeriformes > Campephagidae > Edolisoma > Edolisoma coerulescens. The sequence goes on from VWZW01004119.1 coordinate 1,593,831, forward strand.
AGAACCTCACTACAAAGCATTGCTATTTGTGGGCTAATACGAGCTGAGTTCTTTAAAGCAAAGAACTCAGTGGCCTCCTATATAATTTTGTAAATATAAAGCGAGAAATTTTATTTGTTTTACTTTATTTTTAACTTTACTTCACTCTTCACTTCAGTACTGCCTATCTTCTATGCGAATTTACATAATGCCTCTCTCCAGCATGTTAGCAATATATTTCGTAATCAGAGAAGCCATCTTTAACCTCTCTATTAATTTGCTCCTGAGCAGTGTCCTCTTCACACTCCCAGCTGTGTCCATCAGGTTATCTGAATTTCATGCATGATCCATACTATGTGGAATATCTCGGCACTTGTCCATCAGCCTGTAAGTCCTCGTAACCTTGGCAAGGTGTTTCTAGCACTTCAAAGTGCTGCATCATCTGTCCTATCCATGGATTTAAATTAAACCATCTGCATTGCTATTCTTGGCCAAGACATGACAGCTCCGAGGATGAGGCCTGAGGGCAGCAATGCTGGGCCAAGGTCACCTCCAGACTCCTGGGGACCACAGCTGGGCAGGGGTCAGCGAGGAGCCCCTACCCCTCAGGTTCAGCTCCTCTGACTGTTGGTGCTTCTTCCCACAGCACTGGGACCAGCTTGGGCAAAGCAGTAACCTCTGCAGGCATCTTACAACAAGCAAGGTGATAAACAGCAAAAACTGGGCTTTTAAATATCACTGTACATGCTAACCCACTCAGCAGCTGACAAATGTAACTTCCATTCATTAGGGTGTACCTGGGGAACAACAGGCTCTTCTCCTTTGGCTGCTGACGATTTCCTTTGGCATTGACCACATTAGCCACACATTATGTTCCATCTCTAATGTTCTATTAACTCATAACACTTTCTGGCCTCAGATGACCTAACCTGGATTCACTGTTCATTTGAGTTGGAAGCTTTCTTGTCTGGGAGCACTGTGGGTGACACCGTCAGTTAACCAGTTTCTAGCTTTTCTGATAAAACCTTGCAGATATTTTCCACCCAGCATGTCTAGTATGCTTAGGTTTTATAAATATCAAAACAGCTAGAAATTAACACAGATTTTTTTTTTTCACTCGGAATTTCAGCTTGTGCAGTCCTCTTCCCTTTGGCTTTCTGAGTACATGCCTGTCTTGAGTTTTTAATCCCCTGTCTTGCTCATATTACTCCTCCTGCTTTTTCTGCTGTGTCAAACATAAAGTTCTTGTTTCCTCCTCCAAAGCCATGTTGTATCCCCTCCTCCAACCAGATCATACCGCTGAGCTCCATTTTTAAAGGATTCATTTTTCAAGTTGGCACTTTGATGCTTTCTCCCATACCATCACTCCCTCTTTGCAGGAGCTTCCCATAAACATGAGAAAAAATAACTACTCCTCCTGCAGAATGTCCCTCAAACCTCTCTTTTTGTGAAGTGACTGTTTTTCATTGGCTATGGCCATGCTGAGATGTACTACACACCATGTTAATCAATATTACCTCATTGCTTCTTCGTATTCACTGTTCTTTTTTATTTATTTCTACATTCTTGCCTGTCTTAGTTTGAGATTAGAAAATCATCTTTATGTCCTGCATGTTCACCTTATTTAGATAGCTGCCCACCCCTATGATGAGGTCTCATAGGCAATATAGTGACACTAAAAATAAAGAGTTATAGGCTTATAAAGACGTCTGCGAATCGGAAGCACTCTCCTAAAGGGAGCAGAGTGGAAATTTACTGGTGAACATTAAATCTCAACTGTTCTCTGATTTTAAAAAGATGGTGCACCCAGACTCGGATGGAGATGTACTGGTGAGCAGCATGTGGTTTTTCATTAAATATAGAGATATACTTTGAGTTATAGCCGTGACTTGGCTCATGTTTTATAGGAGAAAAGCATAGACCCTCGATAGGATTCATCTCTAGGTAAATATTCCTGTCTCTGTGAGCCCAACATTTCTCCCAACAAGAGGTCATACTTTAGTGCTTATTTCTGGAAGCAGACAAGGAAGCGAATTCCCAAAATGCTTTTCTTCCCTCTTCTTCAGGACAAATGTTTCCTGGTTGAATACTACATATAATGTAGCATATGTACTTGAATATGGAAGAGTAAGTAATACAAGGCGCCCCACCTTTCACCAGTCACTGTCTGCAACCATTAGGATGAAAAATTGTCCTTGTTTTCCCATCTTACACTGCTCTGCATGATAACTAATACAGGATAGGCATGGCAGGAGACACAGGATACATCACTGTAATACATTTTAGAGACAAAACTTAACACTGTGTTATTGACTAAAATGCCCCTGTAAAATCGGTGATGATACCACCTCCTTTTTATCTTAAGAACAAAAAACGTGGTAAGCTCAAATATTTTTTAATTCTTCTTTACATGTAGAGATGATGGAATGCCAAAGAAAATTGTGCAAACAAAACCCTCATCAGTCAGTCCTGGAGGCCAGCCAGGGGCTGGATAATTTGGACAAGACCACGATGGGCTGGATGAAGGAGTGGGAACGAGGTACTGCTTCCAGGCTTTGTAAAACGTCTCTAGACAGTCTGTCCCTTTCTAAAATGCCCTTCTTTTTTTTTTTTCCTCTCACACTGGAAACATAACCTAATATTTTTTGCTGAGTTCATTGGGAAACAAAGTCTTGAGAAGAAGAATGAGTAAACCCATGTTTTTCTGTAATACTGTTATGCTATTGAGACATAATATTATGGCACAAAAAATACACTTAAGAATCCGTCTTTTAAGAGCTGCCAGGATTTTTAACCTCGTCTCAAAATGCATGAAAGACCTCTTAAATGTATTGCCTTAGCGCATCACAAATCTATTCATTTAGCAGTTGTATCAGACATATTTCTTTGTCAGCCACCCATTTAAGATGGGATCATCTTAAAAGGCACTGACATAAATTGTTGTGCAGAAGATCGATCAGTTTAAAAGGTTTTTCCTTTTAACAGATCAGATATGTATTATATCTCACCATTTGGCATATGGAATTTCCATTGAATAATTTCAGTGTTTAATCACTTCTTGAAACACATATTCATTTTAAAAGATTTCCCCCAGATTCTATAATCACGGCTTACTGAAATGAGTTCTATGCTCATGTGTCGTATCAAACAGATGTGGCCAAATGGCCAGGACATTCTTCCTAAGAAATCAGTTTAATTAGCTGGGAGAGGCTTTTGGTGCAAAGGCAGGGGTTATTCAGCTGAGGCAAGGAAAAGTAGTTTTACAAGGTAGGTCACAAATTATCAAGATTTTGTTAATTATCCCTGAGCATACAGGTGAGCATGACACACCTCTAGAAGTCAGTGCAGGGCAGTTGGTTGGATCCCATCCTCCCCATGTTAATCACTAAATCAATTCCTGCAGATGTGCAAAGGAGGGCACATGAACTGTTGCTCTTTACTGCTCTGAAAAATCACACTTTTTGACAGAAATGTAATTGCTATTGTTTCTTGAAATTAGTTCATAAGAAAGATGCTGAAAACAGCAATCTGGTAAATAACTTAAATTGAATTCTAAGGGCAAAATTCTATCAATCATTATTCCAGTTGGATAACACCTTTCTCTACAATCTTTCCATTGATTTGGCTGAGATTACTGTTGAGGTTTACATTGTGTGCCACACAAGTAAATGACAGAGCAGAACTTCACCAGAGCACTGAAACATGGCACAAAAGTTTCCTTCTCAGGGTATTTCCATCTTGCTCAGGCTGAGGGACTCCATCCCTTATCCCGGACCACCAGTGCTTATTCTACAGGGATATCAGAGAGGTTGGGTGTGGTAGTGCTGAGAATCTGTAACAGTCATTTTGTCTCCTTCCTGTCTGGGGACAGCCTGGAGACCAGAGCAAGTTCTCACAGCCAGTGGCCACGATCCATTTCTTCTCTGGAAGATGAGCACCCAATTCCCAAACAGTCATCCAGCTTTAATATCAGCTTGGATATTATAAATAATGGATAACAGAAGCATAGAGTTTCAGCAATAGACTTCGTTTATACAGTTTCTTCTGTATGAATCCCAAGTATTTATTTTTTCTCCTTGACCTGATAAAAAAATTATTTGACAGCTCCACAAACTTCAGACTCGCTGAGAATTAAACAAACTAACTGCAGTAGAACTATGATCTCATCAGCCTCCCACACATTTACTTTTGTGTTGTGCTCATTTATATTGCATGCCTAATTAGTCAGGGGACATGACAATTACAAAATTAAACTACCAATAGATTTTCTTGTGTTCTTAAAGCTTTGAAAAAAAGAAACAGAATCAAAAAGAAAGGATTATGAATCAGAAACTTGCTGGAAATTGTATAACCACAGTTCTTCCTATTTAGAAATCATTCAGTTATCTTTTCAAGCCCACCAATGAATTTTTAGCTGAAGTCTCACAGCAAACCTCGATTTATACCACTGTGAGAGATTTTTTTGTTATTTATAGTTTGTTTTCTTGTGAAAGACATATATAGAAATTTAAAAAAGCATTTCCATTTTTATTCCTTTTCTTTTTGTAGCGTGCTTCCATAATCTGAACAGGAACAAGAAGATGTCACATTTTAGATGAGTTGGACAGATTCATAGAGTTTTAAAGGCAAGAATATCTCCATATGAATGGAATTTCAAACCCAAACCCAGACATTATGCTGTAATTCCCTCTGAAGATCCTCTTTCACATACTACACATTTAATAACAACCTGAACTGACTCCATGTTTCTAAAACCAGACAAATTTTAGTATTCCAATAGCTGTTTACAGAGGAGATGTGCACTCCACATACAATGCACCGATGTTCTCATTCCCCTGAACCTCTTTTCTCTGCTAGGACTTTGCTCTTCTCTGAGCTCCTTGTTGACTGATACAAATTCCTTTTTAATGTTTGTTGACTCATTTGACACAAACGTCTGCTGGGGACAAAACTTGAGTAACTCAATGAAGATTCATTTTCTAAAGCCACTGACCTCCCAAGTGACAGAAGGGACACTTGTGCCTAAAATTATTGTTTTCTTCATCCTTGAAAATTCCTCTTTGTATCTCTGACCTTTTTCAGTTTGTGTGCATACAGTTGTGTATGTACCAAATCCATCTGGAGAGCCAGAAAGAACAAGACTCTTTTCATGCTTTTGCTGTATTTTCTGGACTCTCAGCACAGCCCTTCAGAAGTCAGCAGATGTCCTTCATAGGAGATCTCTTTAGGAATCAATGAGTTTGTTTTAGATTCCTATGTTATATTCTCTTCTCCTCACAGTCAGGACAGCACTAACTGCAGCTTGAACTCTAAGGGGAGTAGAAGTCCTCCAAGCACAGAACTTTCTCGGAGGAATCCTGAAAAATCCTGTCCAGGGGCTCCATAACTCCAGAAAATCCAGATGTCAGAGGTCACAGAGAGCAAATACATTTGTTCTGCATAGGTCAGACAGTCTGTGCACTAAAACTGATAACAAATAGCCATTTTTGTTTGCTCTTTGTCCAGTGAGAGTAGATGAATTGGCAGCCAGCCTACCCACAAAACTATCTGCTTTGCATACCTTCAGGAGACATATTTTCTCTGTCCTTGTAGATTTCCAGCTTCCCTCCTGCTGGATTTTAATAGAATTGGTAGAAGCCTCTATTTCAGTTGTGTTCCAAGTGGCTCTTGGGAGACACTGGCAAGGGAGTTTTGCTGTTTCTGGGTCTTGCTGTCTCTCCAGGAGTCCCTGAGGTAGGTGCAAACTTTGTGAGCTCAGGGTGACTGTTCTCTCACCCTGAGAACTGCAGGTGTTGTCAATAAACCCCACAACTCAAACTGTCCCATTGCCACATCATTGAATAGTCTCTTCTCTTCTACACCTACTCCAGGCCACCTCATACTCAAATAACCAGTTTGTGCTACACCTGTTGGGTTTTCCTGGGGAGCCTCAATTTTCTCACTGGTCTCAGAATGTTCTTACAATACATCCCTACTACCTGGCCATATTTCTTCCCATTGCTTCCAGGATTATATTGTTTCTTACTGTCCAGTACAACTGGAATGGTGCAATTTGAAAAAAAATAATTACAATCAATGCCTCCAAATGCCTAGCAAACTTTTTTCCTACACTGCACTTACTACATTGTTTTTGTCAGCCCTTGCATATTTTTTTTCCTTTCATATTACTTTATGGAATACATATACTTGACATGAGATCTATCAGTGTGTCTGGCTCTCCAGCAAATGTTCTAGCCATGAGCACAGAAAACAACTTGCTGAAATATTTCCCAAACATTCTCCTTCTGGTTTTCTATTGGAGTACCACTCACAAAAAAATGAGAAAGAACTGAAAGCGATCTGTCAGGAAAATGGAACAAAAGCAGTTGAAGGAAAAAGATCTGTGTTTGGGGATATTTCTATCAGACCATTGGGGCTTCAGTTATGTGCCCAGGCAGAGCATATGCCCTAATAAAGCAGATAAGGCAGTGAGATTTTGAATTAGTTCCTTCAGGTTACAATTTTTATTGGCAGGTGCAATGAGTTATGTGGCACTTGTTATGTACTAATGATGAACACCACTTTGATGTACATAAACAAGGTGATTTTGCAAACAGATGCATGGCACACATTGGGAATTTAGAATATAACATTAAAGTTTCATCTCTAACAACACCAAACCTACATTGTAGGACACTTTTCCAAAAAAAAAAGCATTAGTAGGATATCCTATAGCCCCTCTGCGAAGAAGCCAAAGCAGGTAATAGTTCCTAATCACAGAGAAGGAACAATCTCTTGAATAATCAAAGGAGATTTGTGCCTACTTAGTATTTCAGAATTGTTTCTAACTTGGGGAAAGCATTAAGAGCCCCTCAGGAAAAGCTGGCATACTGTAATGCAAAGGCAGGATAAAGATTAATACGTGTTTTCAAATATATATAAGAACAAATGCCGGTAGAATAAGAATTCCAACATTTCCTGTATTGTGCTTGAAGGCATTCAAACTGCCAGCCAATAGGTATAACGAGAAGCTTCCCATTTTGCTATTATATTGTTGTGCTGTATAGGGTTTTTCTCTGAAGCATCTGCTATGGGTTATTGTCAAAACCCTACTTTGAGCATCGCTCCGGCTTAACATAAGAAATTCTATGCTCCTGAAAGTGGGACATTCTAATTATCTTTCAACATTACAGTGCTGTGCTACCAAACCCACTTTAATCTACAATAATAACAGAAAAGGATCATAAGCCAAAAGACTGTTTACAAGTTGACACAAATGACCCAATCTTTGTGAAGAGCCATGGTGGGAAAAGTGTGAAAAATGTACTTCACAGAAGCATCCTTGGCAGAAGACGAGAATTCAGTGAAAAGGTTTAAAACATTTCAACGAAAGCCTGAATTGGATGACAGAGCTGCAAGAAGTTTATCTTGTAGCAACAGAGGGAACAGAAAAGATCTCAGAAAAATATAGTACATATCTGCTCTGTTACCAAATAGACTTTAAAATAGCAAACGGAATAAACAGACAAATGGCAAGAAAATGCCTAAACAAAACAAACTAACCTCTGCAGGATTCTTCACGGCTTTATTCCCTTGTGTATGACCTGTGATTTGAATGTATATCAATATTTTTCTAGCAGTTGCACGGGTCCATTAGCCAGATGCCATTCTTCATAACAAAACCATTATAAATATATAGCCTCAAAGTGCTTTTGGCCCGAGTCCAGCAGATCCCATCTTTCAGCAAGCCATTTCAATATAGGGAAAAGAGAAAGAGAGAAGGAAAATCTCTTTTCAAGCGTGTCATATCTCCAAATCTAATAATGAGCAGGGGGACAGATCAGACAGGTTTCTGTATGGTCCAAAAGTTACAGGTGAAACCTGGGAGAGGCTGTTTAATGAAGTCTGAGTGCTACCTGGCTGCAGCACAATAGGAAAGCACGATATTGCCCTCAATGCTGCTGCCTTGACAGCATTTTGTTTCCTTCAGGGAAAGAGAAGTGAGGTTTGAAATTCCATACTCAGAGAGGAAATGCTCTGCAATATTGCAAACTAGAAGAAGACAAATAGAAATAATTATTTTATAAAGTTTCCTTGATAATATTTTTTGTCATTATTTTATCGAAGTAAGAGAAGTGAGAACAATTGCCACCATGTCACCCTGAAGTAAATTGTGCTTACCAGTGCTTAAAGCAAAGCCATCACAGTTCACCAATACTTTGGCACTGAAAATCGACCTTTCCTAGCAAAATAAAGGGTTTGAAAACCCTCTGCTAAGTTTAAAAGACATCTGACAACCAGACCCCAGCTAGGGAAAATATTCATCTTCACTTTTTAGCCATCAGATGTTAACATTCTAGCATAAGCAGAGTGGCGTTCTTATTGTGAACTTATTAAAGTAAAAAATATTTTTATGGGCTTCACTGGGTTGTTTGGGGTTTGGTACATTGTGAAATCAAGCAATTCCAGTAATGTTAATGGGATCATGAATAATTGGCTAGTCAACAGTCAGGATTTTCCCCACTCTGGGGGTGTCAGATGCAGTTTGGATTAAGGCAGAGAAGAGATAGAAAGATACAAAGGTACTTGGCAGTACATATACACCCTGTAATACAAGGATAAACAAATGCAAATAAGCAATTAAATATGTGAGAAGATTAAAAATCATGGACCCCTGCACTTAGTGCCAGAAAAATAAGACTGACAAAAATTTATAACTTCAGGGAAAGGTCTTGTCCTTCAAAGAGCTTGGTAATCCCTAAATAATTTGTATTTCCCTAGCCCCTATGTTTGCTCTCCTTCCCCTCAGGAAAGCTGAAAAAGACCTATGCACATACAAAAACAAACCAAACCACAACATTGAATAAAATAGATGAAAATAATAACTTGAGGGATTGAAATTTATCTTATATAGTTAGAGCAAAGCACAAACTCCATGGTTCAGCTCAGCAACAAAAGGGAGGCATCAGGGAGGGCTTAGCAAGCTCCATCTAAGCCAAAGGCACTCCAGCCAGAGGTCTCAGAGTAATGAGAGACCCCACAAATGCAATCATGGGAAGGGAAGAAATATTTGAGCCTGTAGTAAAAGAGATTTTGCACACATGTGTGACAAGAAACCCAACGAATAAACAAATTGCATCTAAACACTGTGAAAGCTCTCGGCTCTGCAGAAGTTCTGAAGCAATTTGTGTTTGCAAAAACATGTGGAGAGCAGGGGAGATCCAGGGCCAAGTCTCTTGTCCTGCTGCTGCTGGGCCACACGTGTGTGGCTTTGAGTCTGCCAAACAATGCATCAGTGGGGCTTTATGTGGGTGTCAGATCACTGATGCACTGGGTCATATTAGATCTGAGCTTAATGAGATCTGAGCTTAATCTGATCTCCTGAAGCCCCTTCTCTGGCCCCAGCATTGTGGTACTGGGCTTTATGCAACGTAGACCCGTCCTTTTCAAAGCCCTCCAGCAAACCCAAAAGAGCAGCAAACATTGAAATACGCTGGCATAAAGGCTCCAAACTGCTGAGCACCAAATCCCCACCCCCGTTGAGAGAAAAGGGTCAGGGTTTCAGGTAAGAGCCTGTTCTGAGCGTCTGAGCCATCAGGTTTGGGTTATCACAGCAAGGCTCTAATGTATCAGGCAGCAAGGAAAATGACAGGTATTCATTTCAGTTGATGATTTTTCAATTTTTAATTTGGTTTTAAAGATTTCTCATCGGCAGCATATTGCCTAATTTTTCCAGTCTGATCCTGTCAGGCAGCTCTGAACCAAAACCAGACCACATGCACTGCCTCAAATTAATGAAAAAGGTGAAATGAGAAAGTTCCATCTCCAGTTAACTAAATAACAAAGCTCTGCTGCCAGTACACCAAGCACACAAACAGAACCTAAGCCAGGTGAAGCCATCCCTATCAGTTCCGAGAACCAGCTATTTTAAAAAAGAGTACAACTTTCAAAAAACATTTCTAACTTAGCAAAAAAAATAAAATACAATGCTTTGGGGCCCTTGTCCCCTGCTCCATTGTGGCATTAGGGATGTTGGGAAATCATATTCGTGACTGTAAGTTCAGGCACAGTGACTCAGCCGTGCTGTACCAATTGAGTGAGCCTTTAGGCCAGCTCAAGATAAGGCTCAGTTCAAGAGAGGTTTATGTTTTCCTTTAGAAACTTGTGAGAACAAGATACTTGGATTGCAACACTCATCTCGAGAAACAGCTCTCGCTTTTCAAATCTGCAGAAGTTATTTGGGTAGCGTGTACTCTCTGGTCCTTCATATTTAATAGCCATAATGCCTCCATCGTATGGTTGTCATTAAATATAACACTGCCCTCCAACCTTTGGATTACCACTAGAAGCTGCCATGAACAATTTATATGCCAATCTTGATTCCCAGAAGAAATTCAGGCAGAAGCTTCTCCTCTTAAAATGTTCAAATGTGCTTTGTATCAAAAGAAAAAGAAATGTATTTGTGAAGTACTTACCATTGATTACAAACATCTGTGGCAAAATTAAGTAGTGGAAGGCTCTTTTATATCCAGAAAGTTTAAAGAGTTGCCAAAAGTTGAAATCTGTCAGATATTTTAAGTAGATTTATAAGAGAATACTGTATCTTTGGCTTTAGCATCTCATATGTACAAAGCTAAACTGACAGAATTAAAGCTATTCATGCTGGAAAATCCCACAGTGCAGTTATCAGACTCCAGGAATAATATGCATAAATGAAAGAAGTCTTATGATCGGCAGGGAATTAAAGAAAAAAGGTTGAGAAAAAACTCATTAAAGGGCTGATCCTCAGTGTTGGTGTGTTATTAGCAAACGTGGGTCCCGTGCACCTTTCCAGACCAGAGCCTAAAAGCATGAGGGACTACAAGTGCCTTTTGAAATTGGATAAGGGTATTCTCTATTTCACTATTGTGCATGAACCACTTGCTTTATGCAGAATTTTGACAGTGGGAAGCGTTATGCATTATTTTAAATAATTAGCCTTATTTTTAAGCCCTTAAAACTGCTTTTGTACTGCTTGCAAAGGGTTTTGTCTTGTTTTTAGTATTTCTCCTCCCACCTATCTACCAAATTGCTTTTAATCCATTTATTCTGAAGAACAATATAGCAATATCTTCTTCTGTTTATATGACCAAGAATGGCTCTCCTAAGCATTTTGAGTTCTTGTAGAGGCTGCATGTCATATCCAACACCAGGAGAACTGAGATGGACACTGATGCATGTACATTAAATATTGTGCTCTGCTTGCAGGATCCCTTTCAAATTAGGGGACCATGAGATGGTCCCCATGGGCCCATGCTTTGAGACAGCATTGCATATGGGCACTAGAATAAAGCAGTTAGAAGAGCCAAAATGCCACTGTGCTCTGCATATTTTATGTGCTTTAATTGTATTATATTGATTTGAGTCCATTATAGCCTGGTTTGTTACTCTAATAAATTACATTGTTCTTTGAAACAATGATGGCTTAAGATTGAAATATTATATTAAAACTTATATCTGACTGGCAGGCTTCAAATGTGATATTTACCACTGGCTATGGAGAAAGTAATCCTTGAAAGGCTTTCACTCTTTAAATAAAACCTCTAAGTCAGAATGTACAAGTTTAAAAATGGTCCTCAGGCATTGGTTGGGAGTGGGAGGAGAAGAACAGAGGGAACAGGCATTTTTCAGGCTGAGATTTGCAAACAGGACATGTAAGAAAAAGAAAAGAAATAATTTTCATTTAGATCCAAGCAACAGAAAAGTTTTAGCTTTTAAACTCCAGATAAAGCTTTGTTATAATAATTGTTCTCCAACGCTAATGTAATGCCTTTCTGTTTATATTTTAAGTTGAGGCTTTGGAAGGTTTAATTAGTGAAAGAAAAACAACTTTCCAAAACCTTATCTGAATTAAGCATTTAATGTTTAATTGATTGTATGCTTTATGTGGCAATTCATACAAAATCTGAAGCCAGAAGAGTTCAGCATGTAAGGATGAATGATTTTTATGACTGAGCTTTATTTTTTTTAAAAGCACAACAAAAGAGAACAATTTTCAAAGTAAATACCAAGCCAAGACTGAGAAAGTAGGTTTTTTTAAAAAAGAAACCTGCTAGGCACCATACATTTCCCATATCCTGTGTGTTTTTCTGGAAGTACAAAGGTTTTTCTAGGTGAAGTAAAAGGGAAATGGGGCATTGTTGGAATGGAAAACTGTAAACAGGAGCTCAGAGTAGATTAAAAAAGAAATTTCGTGACAACATACACATTTAAAAGATGGAGGTGAGTCATCACCATGAGATGAATACCTTATTTTTTAAACCCTATGGGACCTGTCTTTGATGAGCAGCAGCGCAGTCACTGCAGGTAGGTGCATTTTGACAGGCAAAGAGCTGCACTGCACTAATTCGCTCTGTCAGAAATTCCCACCACAGCACAGAGGTGATATTGTGGGATTTAGCTCCTGGGGTGCAGCGAGTCTGGTGGTGGGACCCTGCAGAAGTACGTGTTCAGTGGCAGAAGAGCAAGCTGTCACTGAATAAGGAAATTTTGTCTTTACAGCCCAGATAAACCACTGAACACTGCCCTCAGACATGTAGGATTTCAAACTTTATGTAAACTTATTCATAAAAAAAATGAACCTCATTTAAAATATTCATAGACATCTTTTAAAAACACCGTGAAGAGACATAAGTTAACAGAAGTGGAATTTTGGCAGTTGTTCAAACCTGGTTATATTTTAGTGCTTATTATATACATGTATATATACATATAAGCTACTTTTTTGGTTACTTCTTTTGCCTTCTGGTGAGTCTGACAAACACATGCATCACCTGAAAGAAGGTGTAAAAGTAACTCTGCATAGATTACTTGCTCCAGCTTTGGACTAAAGCAGGACTGAGGGCAAGGAATTCCCACATCCTGTGCCATGCAGACAGGAGGAGCTGATTCCCGCAGTCCCTCCCAGTCCCTCTCCCCATCGAGGTTTCCAGACAACCCAGGACTGTGTCACTGCTGGAGCTACCACTGGGACTGACATTACAGAATTGGCCATTCATCATCTTTGACACCAGGGCTATTTCAGAAAGTACTGCTTTGGCACATTCAGGAATAATCATATCAAAGTTGGGGCTGCGCTTTGCTTCAGAGGGAGGTCATGCAGACAATAATAATGCATCATGGGTTTTTTCTCCATTGTAATGCTACCTATGCCTTATACATGTCTCCTGATACTCCTCTGAAACCTTCCAGGGTCGGGTGTCAGGGCTGTTTGCCTTCAAAGTGAGCCTGAATGCAGAGGGCAGGCAAAAAGCAGAGAAAAAATGGGGAGCAATGCAGAAGAAAACAAAAAGAAATTTTTAAAAAAGTCATGCAGAAAAAAGTAGGATTCCTATAAAAAACTATGTGTTTTAATATGTTCAAAAGAATTCACAAGAAAAGTCAATGTTGACTTGTAAAAATCTCAAACTTATAGATCAATATACAAAGTGCCATTATGCATTCAAAACAACATATTATGTTTCATTTATAAAGGCACATGTCACAGGCACAGGGATAGACACTACAAAATGGTCTGATTTACACAAAGTAGAACATAGACACACCAAATTATAAATATAAACCAGAATGTTTTCCATGCAATCAGAAGGCCTGTCTGTACACCTTTCATACTAATAGCAAAATTATGCTTCCAGTAGGCATAAGATTGGCTCATAATGGCCTAATCCCACTGATGTTCCTTACCTTGGCATAGTCTGACGTCAGCCTCATGAATAATTCCGCGGGTGTCAGGAAAGATGCAGCTGTTAAAATGCTAAGCCAGGCCTGATCATTACATTAGCCTGAAAACAGTGACTTAAAAATGTGAGTTCTCAGAACTGACGTCTGATGTTAAACCTTTCGGATCAATTTTCTCAAGATCTTCTCCACCAAAACTTAAAATTAGCTTTTTTTTTTTTTTTCCTTTTCCTTTCTCATTCTTTTCTCTTTTGAAAAGCTCAGTTTCCATCTGCAACCACAGCTCATAAAGGAGGTTTAAGGGGAATATCAACGGAGACAAGAGTTAAAATAAACAGGCAAGAATCAGCAACATGGAGTTTTCATGAGATCTCTTCGTTTATCGAGTGCCGTCATAAGGAGATACAAACTGTTCAGTGCCACACAAATAACAATATTTTATCTTTTCATATTAGTGCAAAGTGAACTTGGAGCTCAAGAAATCTTGTCTATCTAGTTACATAACATCCTGATCACAAAGAACACGCACTTGACAAGCAAAGCAGCAGAACTGAGATGGTTTCAGTCCTTGCATGTGCACAGTGCTTCAGTGTGCACCATAAACAAACACCTAAAACCACAGGTAATTCCATCTACTGCTGCCTGCTTCAGAGGATATGTATATATATATATATATGCTTATTAGGAAAAGCAGCAGGACTTTGACCTACTGGCAGTTTGCACTGAAAAGAAAGCTCTCTAAACATTCAATGACCAGTTTTCCTCACACCAAGGTAACAGCAACATAAAAAGTGTTAGATATTATTTGTATTTTTACCTTCCTTATAATGATGATGAAAACAGGACATTAAAATAGTTCCAGGGAAAAAAACTCTGAGAAATATCCTTATGCATTCTATTTTTACTGGAGATTAGGCATTGAACATTTCATCATCACTGTCCTTTACTTCTTCGGAGCAAAGCACTCCTGTGAGTTAAATTGCCAACAAAAACCCAACGACTGTGCTCACTTTCACTGCTCTCAGGTTTTGTCAAGGAGATTTTTATCCTACAGACATAAAGTTATGGTTTAATATTTTAACCACAACCAAAATAGTCCTTTTCCTGATACACAAACATTCCCTGGAAAACAAAAAGTGGTAGCTGGTAATGAGGATAATTCAATGTTTTAGGCACTAACAGTGCTGAAAGAGGAGTTGCAAAGGTGCAGGTGTTACTCACAGTGCCAAGCAGAACTGGAGAGGAAGGATGAGAATGAGGATGAGGAAGGAGGAGGTGATGCAGGAGTGCAGATGAAAAACCCTCCTCCAATATGCATGTTCCTCCAGGACTCTTTGGAAAAAAAAAGAAAAAAGATAATAGTATTTGTTTAAGAAAATCACTGCCAAAATTCCATGTATGATACTATGACAATTTGAGAACCCAGTGAAGCTGAGCATGATTTAGCTTCCCAACCAGAAAAAATGTCAGAATCATGGCTCTGCTTGGAGAAAAACATCAAGTTTGAAACAGTGGAGTTATAACCAACAAAACAATATCTGTAGTAGATCTCAGTCATTAATTAAAAACCAATCTCATCTTCAAAAAGGCACTTCTTCCCCGTTCCTGGTGTCAGGAAGCAATCTGCCTCACTTGTTCCCTGGCTCCACTTCTTCCAGCTATCAAAGGTGTGCCTGCACCCCTCTGTTCATGACACTTTTAAGACCCTCTGTTGCTTTGACAGAATGAAAGGTTTTTAATTGTTTCTTCTTATTTGTTTCTTTGGGGTTTTTTTTCCCATTTTTACCATTTCAGTGCAAAATATGAGGATAATTATCCTCAGATGAAAGAGAGGTGAAATTCAAACCTGTTCTCATGTTTTAAGATTTAAGATTTTAGTCCTAGGTGTTGACTGTGGGATCACAGCTGATGTGTGGCCACCCGAAAGTACTTTGCACATTAATGTTCAGTGATTCTATTTGGCAGGGATTAGATTTCCAGTTGAAGTTACACATTCCAGGGCTCGCTAGAACCACATAAAACAAAGTCTAACTAAATTGATTCAGGTATTATGTAAAAATCCTCCGAAATACTAAAGCCCTCCTAAAGTACTAAAAAATGTACTATGTAAATTTTCCTCTAAAGCAATGGAGATAAGATTTTTTTTCTCTGTCTTTACTTAGAAGAACAACCCAAAGCAAGCCCGAGGTTTTCACTTTTGAAAATAAGCCCCTATCTTGAATGGAAACACTGAGGAAAATGTTAATTAACACTTAAGAAGACAAGGAGTCCCTTTTACTTAAATTCTCTTTCTTCCCAGTAGCTATCAAGAAAGGCAAATGAAAGCTTTTGGAACACAAAGGATGCAACCCCCATCACTTTCACTACAAATTTTTTTGGAAAAAAAATTAAAGCTTTATGTTTGATGAGCCCAAGAAACTTCAATTTCTATGTGGTGTAATTTAAGTCTCATGTCAAACAAACAAAAAAGAGAAGTTTTGGCATAAAATCCTCCAGTAATTTACTGCAACACTTGTAACTTACTCAGGAGGTACCTGGTAGGGAACCAGTGACTTTGCTGAAAGTGAAAGAAATCAGTACACATTGAATAGCAATGAGAGAGTTTCATTTGGATGAAATTTTAATACTTTGGTCAAGCATTGCAGTATACAAGATGGAATTTTAGAGATTGATTCACTGCCTCACACATTTGCCCAGATTTACCATAAAACACCAGCAAAATTGCATCTCTAGCCTGGAACTACATTGTTTTACCCATGATATTACACCCAGAAAAACTAGAATATAATTTGTCATTTCTTGCCCTTACACTAATTGAACTGACACAGCTCTATTAAAATGAGTCAAATCTAATAACAGCATTTCAATGGACGGGAAAGATATCTGCTTGTTTTTCTTAAAAGAGAAGAAGGGGGAAAAAGATATTTTTGGGTTGGCTAAGCATCTATTCCCAACACATAATAAGGTTGTTATCAACCAGAAAAGCCTATTAAGTTAGAAAATGAATACTGAAAGCTTTCTAATTAAACACTTTCCACTTACATGATACTGAAAAAATAGAGTGGGAGATGCTGGTCCTGATACTGTATTAGTCATTGTATCACTCATATCATGATGTTGTAATCAGCTCTCGGGATGAATAGCCCAGGTGCTCAAGCTGTGCTGTGATTTGTAATTGGAAACATCTTTGGATAATAGTTGTCTCATGAGTTGTTTTCTCCTCTTGTCATATTTTTTAATGTGATGTGACTTATAATTGAGTTTTCTATTAACTGTCATGCAATCGTGTTTTTTAAAACTTTAAGTCTGCTCCTGCCAAGCTGCTCTGTGCAGATTTGTCCTGGGCTGGAGCAGGATATGTGCATGGAGATGGGGCAGCACAGGCCCTGTCCCTGCGAGGCAGCAGGCAGGATTAGGGCTGCAAGCCTTCCTTCTTTGGGGGAGGATTGTCATTTTGATACCTACCCACAAGGATATATCCCAGATGTATCCTGATGTTGGTATTAAATTATTCTAATAGGGACAAAGCTAAACCAACAGCAGCATTCCCCTTCTTCAGATAGATACCTCCTGTCACTTCTCACCAAAATGTTATACAGCAGACAACTCAATAGTGTCTCTTTACTTGAAATATTTCAACATGTTACTACCATGAAGCAAAATTTTTGCCACACCTTCCAAAAAGTTCATCATGATACATATCTGGTTGGTTAAAATTCTTGTAATGACTTTTGTTGTTTAGGAGACTTCCAAGGAAAGGGGAGGATTTGGTAGCCAGCTTGACTGGAAAAAAGCTTGAGAAAGAGAAATTAAATTCGGTCTGAGTGGAAGGTTAAAAATCATATCATCTCAGCTACATTAAAACCACTGGCATGTTACAGATTACAAGCAGAAGCCCATACTATTCAAATTTATATAATTTATTTCTTTCATATTTTTAATTAGGTATTTCAACAGCCACATACTGTTCATGGGCTTTACCAAGATACAGCACAAGTCTATACAACCAATAATCTTGAAACACAGAAATCACGCTTATCTTTAATGTTCTCAAGTGCAAACTGTTCCTAATATATATTCTTCTGTGTAATTTGGTCAGAAGGTTTTAAATTATGCAGTAAGTGTATAGCAGAAACATCATGGATAGGCGAGCTCTGGATGCAGCACTCTCACAGAGGTGAAGCAGATTAAAAATTTGGGTATAAATATGTAGTTCCTCTGTTAAATATATGAAGGACAGATAATTTGAAAGGGCTTAATGCTATGTACAGGAACATCCCTGCCAGGGGAGCACATGGCAGCCTGCACGCAGCAGACCAAACCTTCTGCACCACACTGGCCCCTAAGGAAAGTGTGGTTTAGAGAATTTCCATTTGTTAAGGTTTTTCCAATTCCCTTTTTGGGGATGATCATTTTTCTCTTGTAGGAACTGTCTGCACTCAGTGGCTGTTTATTCTCTTGGCTTTCCCCAGCGGCCAGTGGTAATTCCCCAAGTACACATAACAGGGATGAACAGAAATTGGGGCTCTTTTTTTGACAGAAGGAGTGGAACTGCCTGTTGTAATTTTGGATTATGATGATTACTGGAAATATTTTGAAATTTTAGGCAGTGGTTTGTTGTTGACCCAGAAGATCAATGTGTCTCTGGCAGTGCTGCTGTTTGTGTCACCAGCCTTCCTTGGCTGATCAGCTTCAGGGTGATATGTAGAAATTCAGGCCAGGTTTTAATTGCATTCTCCTTTGGAGGAGATGATTGGGCACTGTTGAATCCAAGCCCTGTGGCTTCCTCACCCGGTTTTGCTGGCCTGTCTCCTTTGCTGCCCTCCCCTCTCTGGTTACACACAGAGATACATCAAATATCACCTTATGCTGTACAGTGGCAGAGGCTGCCCAAAAACTTATCCTTGCCAGCCAAACAATTTCTGTGAGGCGATGTAGCTAATTCTTGTCCTAAATGCTACCATCATTGCACACAAGGTCACTCTGTCCATCCCTGTGAATTGACCAACAAGATGGGAACTAAAACATGTTGGGGTGGCCCAAAATTTTAGATTTAAATTGCAAATGTGAGAGGAAAGTGCCAGCTCAGTTCCTTAATTGTTGGTAAAATATACAGAAACCTAAAATGCTTCCCTCAGATGCAAATTCTGCAGTGTTTGACTGTGCAGAAGCTTCCTTCCCTGGGAGTTTGGGAACTTAGTCAATGATCCAACCACGTGGTCATTTATTCTAATTAATGTGAATACATTTGCATTTGCAGATCTAGCAGCTTTTGCAAGCCAAGAAAAAGCACACAGTGGTTTTACAGGGTGCACACAGATGTGCTGGTGCAGCACAGGATGCACTGGTCAGTGCAGAGCGTGGCAGATACCCAGTGCTGGAGGCCCCAGACTGTGCTCAGTAGATGTTTCCCAACATCTCTGATCCGTGAGAGGCTGAACTCACTGGGCAGCAGTAAGGGAAACCCTTTAGAGACAGTTATCAGAAACTTGACTAAATTATTCACATTAAAAAAATAAATTAAAAATCAAGTACATAGGTGAGCTTCCTTGAACTTGCATAAATTAGAGCTGGCCCATTCCTCTGTGCTGTGTTCCCAATTGCTGTAACTTTCTTCTACGAGCAAGATTTTATTTCGGAAGTCACAAGTTCTTAGTTAAAACAGGTTTAACTATTTAGCATCAGATACACCCACCTACATAAAACTCTCCAACTGCTGAAGTTGTTAAAGGGACACTGTCATTTTCAAAACTGCGCGTCTGTTAAAAAATGTTTTACCTTCTGTTGTTATGAGTGATCCCTGAGGCTGGATACTTGAAAGGTATTAGAGAGAAAATATCTCCATGGGGTATTTTGGGTATCATCTTTTTCACTGTTTTTCTCCCTAATTTGCCCAGGCCAATGACATGCACTGATGTCCCCACGGGGAACTTGGGCAGCATTGTAACTTCTCCAGCTCCGAATAGATTTTTTTACCTAAGTGACTGCCTGTCCAGGAGATGCTCTTTTGAAAGTTCAAATACAGGATAAACTATAAAGCAAACTTTCCCCGGTGTCAGCCTAACCCCTCATGGGACACCACAGGGTTTGAATCCTGCCCTTTATCAACCACTCCACATCTACTAATTCTTAACAGAAATTAATTCTTACAAGGACTGACCAGCACTGGGAGAGGAGATTTCAGTGGTTTCGGGGACATGGGAAAAATAAAGAGAGGAAAGTAGAAGTAAATGAAGAAGTAAGAAGATTTAAGGACACATGAGATAAAGCAAAGGGAGACTAATGCTGTGAAGCAGCAAGGGAGAAGTTTTGTGGAAAAAGGCTTGAAAAGCTGCTGTTAAAGACAGTGTTATATTTTATATGCAGAGGGAGGCTTAGTTTGAAGTGGCATAAGGTAGCAATGGTTTTTATGGTATTTCCATGCTTCCAAGTGTTTGATATTGCTAACTTAACCTTCTTTTAGTGTACTTTTAATGTAATATAGAGTTTTGGGGTGTTTTATTTTTTGTGAATGGAATGCATAATTCTGACTGACTCAACCTCTAGTTCAATTTCCTCTTCATGGTTCAGATTAGAGGACTTAAATGGAGCAGCATGATATAAGTGAACTTCTTCTCCTTTCACTGCAAAGCCATGGGAGATTTTTGCTAAGTTACCTTTTACACAGCTTTATCTCGTATGGAATAACAGGAAAGAAGAAATAAGAAATGCTGAGGGAACACTGGCACTCGAGGAGCACCTCACACCACCAATGCCTGGGGCTTCCCAGGCAGCACAGAGAGAAGCAGCCACTGGAGAAGCCGAAAGAAACTCCTGGGATGAACTCACTCAGTGGCTCATCTCCATATTTTTGCATACTGATGTGTGCTAAAGGGCACATATGCTTCTCAAGACAGCACAAAGTTGCCGCCTTGAGGAGCAGAACTGGCTCCCAATGCATTTTAGACGTTGTGTAAATTACCTACATAAAGCCCTGTTGTCCCCATGTGATCCTTTGCAGGTTCTAAATAAGCAAACCAATGTGTCTCAGCAGTTGCATTTTTGGAATCATTGCGCTCCTAAGCTGTTAAAGAAGGCAGGATGTGTATTCAGAAAGAGAGGAAAAGGGAGCCTTTGGTTACTTTCTTGTCTTTCTAGGATGTTCTGAATGCCAGCAGGGCAAGGGAGGTGCTTCTGTCCCTCTGTTCTGCTCTCGTGAGACCCCACCTGCACCCAGCTCTGGGCCCCCTGCACAAGAAGGACATGGAACTGCTGAAGCCAGTCCAGAGGAGGCCACACAGATGCTCTGAGGGCTGGAGCATCTCTGCTCCAGAGACAGGCTGGGAGAGCTGGGGGTGCTCAGCCTGGTGAAGAGCAGGCTCTGGGGAGGTCTTAAGAGCCCCTTCAAATGCCTGAAGCTGTAGAAGGACTTTAGACAAGGGCATGAAGTGACAGGACAAGGGGGAATGGTTTCCATCTGAGCAAGGGCAGGGTTAGAAGGGACATTGGGAAGAAATTCTTGACTGTGAGGGTGATAAGACATCGGAACAGTTTGTCAGGGAAGCTATGGCTGCCTCACTCTGGAATTCTTCATGGCCAGGGCTTGGAGCATCCTGGTCTAGTGGAAGGTGTCCCTGCCCATGGCAGGGGATTGGAATTGGATGATCTTTAAGAACCCTCAGAACTCAAACCATTCTGTGATTCTATGATTTTGTCTTTTTATATTTTTATGCATAATAAATTATAATAATGAAGAGTCGTCCTCTTCTACCTCCTAAAATGAACTAAAGAATATATAAATAAACTAATATTGCCTGGGGTAGACAGGTGGATTAATGCCTTTTTAGGGAGACAAGAGAAAGGAATAGACAGACATAAACATGTAAATGTGCTAAGGCTCCATTCACAATCACAATTCATTATATGTCAGTAAAACTGCCTGAATAAATGCAAAAATTTAATCCTCTTCTGAGCAGAATTACTTTCTCTGTAAATAACTGCAGAATAGAGTTATCAGCCACCTGATATTTCTCTTCAGGACCAATGCAAGGGACACTCAGTCAGATTTCACTATCCTAGTGCACAAGACAGGAGAATTTTTATCAATACTGTGATGTTTTTCTAAAAGACTTTGTTTTAAAGGTGAATTATGCATACTGGAAATTCAGGGAAAAGGAAGGCTGAGTGTCTGTGTGAATGACTTTTGCTCATATTCCAGCATAAGTAAGAATACTAATGAATCTTCTCAATAAAGGGAAGAAGTCCTGTATTAGCTGACACTCATTTTTCCAAAAGATATAACTGCTTTACTTAATGCCTGATCTAAAGCCCTGGGAAATTTTTCTCACTTCATTGTACTCCCATCTTCTCTATGGAAGACACACTTGGTCAAACAGTTAACAATTAATTAAGTAAATTAAGTACTTTGGCCCCAACTTCTTTCCAGTAAGACTTGAATAATAATAATGATATCAGCGTGTGACATATATGCAATGAAGTCAGCATTTGACATAATACTTCTGAAGAAACTTTCAGTGAAGTATGTACCATTAATGATGATAAAGCTTAGAGAAAAGGCTTAACAATTGCATTCTCTTACTTAGCAGATCTGATCCTGATGATCTCAGGGAGGCTGTCAGAGATATGTTTGGCTCCAAAACGTATGTGCCTCAGAGCTGCAGAAAGGCAGTAAATAAATAAAAATGTTTAGTATCATTTTTTCATGAGATATTTTCCTAGTGACTTTAGTGAGAAGGAGATGAGGTTATGGGGTTGGGAAAGTAAAAGACTTGTTATCCTTTAAATATGGTACTGTTTTAGTGCAAAGGGAAAACAGAATCAAACAAAAAAAAATTCACAGAAGTCTCCAAGCACAACTGGAGTGACAGCCTTTTCAGATGAAAGAGAGAGAAGGGATGGAGAAAAGTATTTCCTGAGCTATAATATGAATGAGAAGTATTCTAAATGGTCCAGAGGGGTTTGGAAAGTATCACGTTGCTTTTGTTGCTGTTATTTGCGCTATAAATGAGATTTGTTTATTTGAAAATTTAAATAGATTAAGTTAATTTGAGCATTTTCCCCTGTTGTGGCTTTATGATGTTCACTGCTTTATTGGTGAAAAAAAGCTGAACCTGCTCTGGAGGTTTGCTTAAGAGCCATTAGTGTGCAGTAATTTACAGCTACTCAGAACCATGCATTGAGCTCCTAATTGATTGCTAATGTTGATGCTTGATTGGATGTCATGTTATGTGTAAAATTTATTGAAAATAATTCTGTTTCTTTCCTCTCTCTAGCACCACAGACAGTAAATCGAGATAGATATGCAGGGTAGCTACATTTATTTCCTCAGGCCTGATTTTTTACAGAACCTCCCACCGAGACCTTTTCAAACTGTACAGTCAGGATATCCTAAAACCCCTTACTAAAAGTAAGCAAAATATAATATTCCCGTGCCCTTTTTCCCCCCCACCATTTTGCACAAAGACATAAAAACTGTCGCTAGCACCCAGAGCCAGAGCTACTACTCCGACATTCCAAATGAGCAGCTTTAACCTCACCAGCTTTGATATCAGCTGGAACATTAACCACGATACTTCTCCTTCCTCTGAGGGCTGCTCAAAGTCCCCACGGTCTTTTAAACTGGGAGTTACAGGTGCAGAATTACCCATAAGGGATGAAAAAGTGACAGGTCTGAACTCTACCATCCACTCAGGAGGCAGGGGATGGCACCCCAGGGAAAAGAGCAACCTGGAGAACAGCGGCACTGCAGATGGCACCGTGTGCTGCTCTCAGTGGGATGTGGCAGCATCTTTGTGTCCTGGGTTTGCCTGTGCTTCAGGCCGTGCTCAAAAGGATCAGCTGAGCAAAAAGTTTGTCTAACCCCAAAGGAAATTACAGCTATTAATTCATATATATACACACATATATATGTATAGAGAGAGAGAGGGAGAGAGAACTCAGCAGTTGGAAAGCTAGACCAGGATCAAAACATCCAAATGTTTGCCTTTTCTCTAACTGGTAGGGGGAAAAAAGAAGTTATTTACAAACATTTTAGTGCAGTATTTGTTTCAAGCATTTGGAGCATTGAAACAGCACTACTACCCTAGGAATAGTTTCATAAAGGCTGGAATTTGTGCTCCCTTGCATGCATGTCCAAAGAAGGGAAATAGAGCTAGGGAAGGGTCTGGAGCACAAGTCTGATGAGGAGCAGCTGAGGGAGCTGGGAGGACTCAGCCTGGAGAAAAGGAGGTTCAGGAGGGACCTTCTTGCTCCATACAATTTTCTGGAAGAAGGGTGTAGCCAGATGGGGTTCAGTCTCTTCTCCCAAGTCATAAGCAACAGGACAAGAAAAAATGGCCTCAAGTTGCACCAGGGGAGATTTAGATTGGATATTGGGAAAACTTCTTCACTGAAAGGGTTGTCAAGCTGTGGCACAGCTGCCCAGGGCAGTGGTGGAATCACCATCCGTGGAGGGATTTAAGAGATGTGTAGATGTGGCCCTTGAGGACATGGTTTGTGGTGGCCTTGGCAGTGCTGGGGGAATGGTTGGACTCAATGATCCTAAAGGTCCTTTCCAAACTACGAGATTCTATGATTCTGTTCTATCAAAGATGGAGAAGATTGGAGAGGACATAGGAGGGACCCAATACTTCTGACAAAGTTGATGCAGAAGCATCAACAGCCCTGTTGGCATTCAAAACCTTAGAAGCACTTCGGTGTTTGTCTATTCATGGCACAGAGCACTTTTTAATCTAGAAGGTGGCAGAGATACAGGAAAAAATTTACAATGTTTATAAAATCCTTTCCTCTCCTCTCCGAAGATGAACTAGACAGAAGAGAGGAACTCATATAAAAAAAACCAAGAGGACAAGATCAGATTTGATCCAAGTGCCTTATAAAGTGTCTCATTTTGGAGGAGATTTGGAATGATCTAACCAATACTTCTGTTTCAAAGATTAACTGAAAAAATTAGTTTTCAGTAGCATTAATATTACCAAGCAAACAGCAAAACATTTCTTAAAGTCTGTGTCACAAAGATATTAATATTTCTTCCATGAATGTCTTTTTAATGCCCCTCCTGAGACAGCAGCAGGATTGGAGCACATGTTCCCTGATTTCGCAGTAATTTTACACTTTTGCCCGCTCCCTCTCATGCCACGAATGCTGTGCAGCTCCCTCCGCAGCAGTGCAACGTGACAGACACTCCACAGGGTAAATGCTGAAGAGATTTTGTAACACCAACCTGCTCCCCAGGAGATCTCCCAGAGGAAAAGCCAGACTATCCTGCAGAGCCCAATTCCAGGCTTTCCATGAGTTAAGATGTGTTTTATTTAAAGGATAAGTAATGCACAGTTGTATCATAAAAGAGAGAAACTTTAGAGAAGTAGGGGCCATGTTTAAAATTGATTCTTTAAAAAAACCTACAATATTTAATAGGAACATTTGAAGGAAACATTTCACCAGTTATTGTTGCTGTACTTTGCTGTCTAAACATCCTATTCTATACTGTCATCATGTTCATTTTTCAGCTGTCAGTGCCAGAGACACGCAAATAGTGAAGTAGCAGCATGTCCAAATTAGCTCATATAATCATGAATAGAGCAGAGTAAATAATTTAATAGGAACTATGTATCTGGAAAACCTATCTCAGTGTTTTTCCTATTCAGAGTACATTTGAAAGAAGTTCAGAATTTGCACGAGTTAATTCACATTCTGGTTTTGCGTGGAGAATTTCCAGCTTGCAGTCTCGTCTTGAATACCTCTTCATTAGGTTTTAGTAGTTTGTGTTTGAGGGAAAGGCTGTGGCAGCACTCAGTGCTGCTGCCTGGGAACTGGGGGAACGGGATGACATCTGGCAGGGATTTGGCCTCAATTCCTCTGTGGCTCTGACATCCCCCTGAAAGATGATGAGAATATGACAATCTTTTCCCGAAGCCCAGAGGAAGCTCCTTTCCTTGTAAAAGCAGGGAAATCCTGGGAAAGTGACTGTCTATGGTTCACATTCTTGGGTACCACCTAGTGGCACCAACTCAGCTAAGGATGGATGTGACTGATTCACAGAGCCAGGGTTTGGTTACTGGGATCCTGACATGAATTTTGTGTCCGTAACTCCTGATCTATCAGAGCATATTGAATGTGACCAGAAATAACTGCAGGAACCTCCTGAAAAGAAAAAGGGCAAACATTCACAGACATCACACAGCAATATTTATTCCAATGGAATCACAACAATCCACGTCCATAATTTTGTTGTAGTGGTCGCTGGATTATTTTAAGCCATTTCACTTAAGTTGCAACCACTTTAATAGAATCTGAGTAACTTTAGGAGAGTTTGTACCAGTCTGCTACTACAGGCATGTTGTTATCCCATGGAGAATATCTCCTAACTAAAGAGGAGCAGCACACCAGACTCCTCCTGTGGGTTTGATGGCACATCCACCAGCAGTATAAACTATTTGCAGACAATGCAAAATGCCTTTATTTTATAGATTCTTTCCCCAGCATCGTGAATGAAATGCATATCACTAACCTATTAAGTACAAATCGCTTAAAGATGTAAATTTTTTATGACTTGCTAAATGTTAATGTATGACTTGTAAAATGTTAAAGTAGTAAATAGCGTCTTTGAGCTCATACACACTAAATTTCATTCTCTAGCCCTGAGCATTTAAGGTAACAGTCACAAGGTATTAGTCAGAGAGATTTCCATAATCCTCATTTACTTTAATTCATTGTTGTTAAAAAAAAAAAAAAGATAATTAAGAGTTAATGTCAGTAGAATAGAAAAATAAGCCATTGTCAAAGGATAATGGTCTTCTACTAATAGGAGACTGTTGAGACATTCCCTAAGAATAAATGTTATGAAATATGAAACACATGATACAATACCACAATATGTAATTACAGCTATTTTATGTCAGCTGTTCTGAATGACTCCAGAAGACGTTATCAAAATCTGATTAATGTTTCCACACTCGATACTTCTTGATTTATTGATGTAATAACCAGCTGAGAAGGTCGCCTCACAAAACCAATTTATTTAAAGTTTGCCATAGAGGCTCCTATACACCCTGCCTCCCATCTGCTAGAATATTTCCTATATTTAGAATAATATACACATAAAAATGAAAGCCACCAAGTGGAATTTGTTCTGGCTGAAAATATCAGAGGCTGATATGGTTATTCGTTGAGAAGGGAGCAAGCTAGTTTCCAGAGAATATTGATGAATGGTCTCCAGATACACAGCAAAGAGGAAAATTCAGAGGTGTGAAATTAATGTGACTGCACCTGTGAAAACTAGCCATGAATTTGATCCAAAATGATACATTATGAATATGTGGAGATAGCAAAGATACCCAGGGCCTTGGAAGAAATACTGTAGTAAATCATGAAGATCCTAGCATTAAAAAAAACAAACAAACAAACAAGAAAATACTCTTTACGCCCCCTTTGCTTAGCTATTTCCAAGTTATCTAGGTATTTAGCACCAAATGTTGATTCTGTTATTCATGGAATATATTAATTTTTAGGGGGTCTTTAGGAATTGGTTCTTGCTCTCAGTACAGCTTCTCCCTTCAGGTCACAAGAGAGAAGATATGTTAAATATTTCCACCTTGTAGAATAAAGAGCATTCTGTTTCAGTTTTTAATAACATTTTGAGATCTATTCCAAGCGTGATTCATTTAAATAAAAATCAATAGGCTTAGCTGCTTCTTTTGAATCATTTAAGACAACATCTTTCCATTGGCTCTTCATCAGGGGCCAAATTCTGACCTGATTTATGCTCTAATGTACACTGCAACCCATCGCCTTTAGAGGATCTGCACATTGTGTAAATTAGCACAGATTTGACTCCAGGGATCTTTGGTAAGTGGCATAAATTAAGAACAGGGAAAATCTGCTCTCTTTTAAAACCCCATAAAGGTCAATACAAAATTGAGAACAAGATACAGCCCCAAGTCTCTTAGTTAAAATGTATTAAAAGGTTTCGTGGAGCAGTTTTATCCTCCCTGCTGCAATCTGCCCTCATTCTCCCGTCCCGCAGTGCCTCATTCACATCCACCACACTGGGACACTGAGAGCGAGATGAGTCAGATTTTGCCCCCCAGAGGATCATATTTTGCACACTGTGTTGACTTCTAACTTGGCTGATAGCACCTGGCATCAGCTTAAGGCAAAGGTGACTGTGGCTGGAACAATCTTTTTAATCGGCCGCGATCCCACGGGCTGCAACTTCCGTCCGAGGGAAGGATTTATGCAATTGCTAATCTGGGCATTTCATTAGAAGTATTAATATTTGAGGACATCTGAGACTTTTTCTGGAAGACAACTGCATAAAAAATTTAGCAGTACCCAGGAGCATTATTTCTTCTGGTTTTCTTCTTTTTTTTTTTTTTTTTTTTTCCTGAGGAGCTCCCTTCTGGCAAGAGCACCTTCTCTCTTGTGTACCAGTCAACGTGCAGGGACAGGGATATTTGTGGCCAGTGTGGAATGTTGAGTTCTCTGTGGGTAATCAATCACTTCCCCTTGGTCACCAGGATAGTCAGGGCAGGTTGCCCGCTGCCATTTGTGCTGACAGGGGCATTTTGGCAGAAGCAGGAGGGACACTAAAGAAGGTGAGATGTCCTTTAGCACTGCACAGCGCACAAGCTGAACGGAGAGACTGCTCAGAATTATTTAGGGTTTTCTCAACAAGCATCATCACTGTTTGCCTGTAAGACCTTCACAAGGATCCCCAATGGTCAAAGCAACGTTCAGCTGTAGCACATCCACAATTTTTGTGCGGAAAAATGTATAAAAGAATCGCTCTTCAGCTGTGATGTGCAGTAATCTCACACAGCCTGACTCACCAGCTTGAACTAAGTTTATATGCCCTGTGAAAATACATCCCACTAGAAAATTTCACATGAAGCCACAGATTGTGCACTTTCTTCTTGTAGGACAATTGATATTTTCACCTTTTCTTTCTGGAAGCAGTCACTGCAGTGCATATCACGATATCCCATCACTGGAATTAATGGGATGCAGGAAATATTTTGACTGCATAATCTACGATTCATCTAAAACAAGAAGTAGGGGACCAGACACCAAAACTGAAATTAAAATTCAATTTACTCTCAAGATGCAGAGAATGAGGTTTTCTGATGTGTGAACAAGCACAGCAAATAGCTCTGATGGGCCAGGCTCTGCAATGTGTTTGTTAATGCAATGAGTTAATGATAGTGGGGTGAGGGGGTTTGTGCCTTCAATGGATTCAGAGAGCAATGAATCCTTTCAGGTTTTCTAAGGAGAACTTTTTTTTGCAATGTTGAGAGAAGCACAGGGCTTATTACTCACTCATGGTAAGTGATGCAAATTAATGCAAATATTTTGTGTGGGCCCCAGTAGAGAGAATTTTACCTTTAAAGAATAAGATGAATTCCTTTTTAATGCTAGACATGAAGCTAAGTTCAAGCACTCTGTATATTGACAAGTTCACAAATACAAGATGCCCCAATGGGCCATGTAGTTCCCAATTCTATCTCTGGTCCTCCAAGGAATCATTTTCAAACAGAATTGAGAGGTTTTGTCCGTTTCTGAGTCATGCTTAACACTCCACCATGCCTGGCTTTGCAGGAATTAGCCTTCAAAAATTATTTTAGTGGGTGTAGAAATCCACTGTAGCCATGGTTTCTAACATTTGATGCATTAACTACCTGGCTCCTCTGCAAACAGAAGCCAACAGCAAGAATTGCAAACATCTCGCTGCAATACCTGAGCAGTGGATCCATGAAAATTCCATATTTCATCTACACATGTACCAAATGCATTCGTAATGAGGGTTGTCATTGCAGGGAGCAGCTAAACAGTGAACTGTGATTAACCTCTGCTTGTGAAGTGCTGCCATTAATTTTGACATTTACCTTGGAAATAGTTCTGAGATTTTACGGATTTGAATAATTCTATTGATATTTCCCTGGGCTTTTTGATTAGTGAGAAATGAATTATCTGAGCATTCTAGAGTCATGAATATACAAAAGATGAGGAAATGTGACAATACCTTCCTCATTAAAATCGGCTTTAAGGCACAGGACACAGGGAATTAAAAAGACAATCTAGCTAAACTATTTATAACTACCTGATACTCTTTCAATCACTTTAGCTAACATTAGGCTATTTTGAAAGAGACGTAAAATAAAGCCCTCAACACACTTAAATTCACTGACTTCAAAAGCGTCAAGGTATCAATTATACTCTGATATTTTTAAGGAATAAAAATTGAGTGAGGGATAAATGAATTAATTCAAGTTTAGCTATTCAACTACACTAATACTCATTTGGTTTCAGTTTCCCAAGCTTTCCATCTGGGCTCATTTTCTGAGGTGAAATTCATTTTCATTTTACTGGGCTCCATCAGAGTGGATTTTAGAGGTTTCTAACTTAGATGAATTAGACATGTATAAAAATTGGCCAGAGGATGAATGGGGCCGGTGTTGGGGCTCACATGTTTATAAAAGTCTGTGTTTTTTACCTGCATTTACTTGGAATTAAAGCAAGAACTAATTTTTTTGCTTTTAACTTGGATGACTGTGAATTTCTAGAAGCTTATTCCTCATTAATGTATTTCAGGAAAACCCCCCCAGACAAACAAACAGTGACCCCAGTATTGCACAGAACACAATTCACACAAGTTAGGAGATTAATTTTAGGAGTAGTAGTTTTGACAACATGTAGCATTTCATTCAATTAAGGAAAATTCAGATCTGTTATTAACACTTATAATCAACTCAGACAAAGTCAAGGGTTTTTTGGCCTCATGAGTTCAAACATATGTCAGATGCTTCAGATGGAGAGATAGCCCTTCCTGAGACAAAACACACAAAAAGAGGATGCTAAATATATCAACTGGAAAGTAAAGACTGAAAAGTAGTGAACATTTCTACAAAACAAACACAAAAAAAAAAATTTAATAGATTAGACAGTTAAGAAACAGCAACTCCCAACTGTCCTAAAGTTCACCGAGCAATAGGATGTCTACCTTTACTGGTAAATTTATTGAATTAATACTTAAATTTTATACAGTAATTCTCAAATTAATATATGACATAGGGAAAACCATAGAAAGTGAAAAAAATCTTTAAAAAAGTAACAAAAAGGGGAAGAAAAAAGAGTGAAATATTTGCAGTAGGCTGACAACTTTTAATTTTTTTTTTTTGAAAAAACCCAAAACTTGGTTTTGACTTTAGGCAAACCCTCAGCAAAAACAACTTCAGAAAAGGTCAAGAAAAAATAATCATGGGGCTTAGTTAAAGAACACTACACAGCAGATAATTAGAAAGAATAAGACATCCTTAAAAAAAATCAAATTCAAATAATGGAAAACAGTATGAGCTCTGTCAATTTAAATGTGACAGCACGGTCAGGCAGACCTGGGCAATGTGAGTGCCTGCTGCAAGGAGCAGGGAAAGGATTTCACAGTGCTCAGTTAATAAAATAGCAAAAGAAACTATAGATGCAGGAGTGGTGCGGGAAGTCAGTACTCACTCTGAGACAGGAAAGCCAGCAAAATTCTAGGATGGGTTAGGGAAGGCACAGAAAGTAAAAAAGCAAAGTCATGCAGGATTGTGTCACTGCACAAACCCACAGGACTCATGCCCTGAACAAATATTGAAAAGGTATCTCAGAATAGAAGAGCTTGGAGAAGATGACTGGAGATTTATTAAATGGGATGGCTTCTGTGTGAAGATCAACAAAACCTGTGGTC
This sequence comes from Edolisoma coerulescens, assembly GCA_013397115.1. Lineage (NCBI taxonomy): Eukaryota > Metazoa > Chordata > Aves > Passeriformes > Campephagidae > Edolisoma > Edolisoma coerulescens. The sequence goes on from VWZW01004119.1 coordinate 1,625,227, forward strand.
TGGCCAAACCTGCCATTTATTACGTTCTCCTACTCATGGCAAATGCTGCCAGCATGTGGCCAGTGTCATTTGGAGTGCTGGCACTGTTAGCCAATAACTATTTTTTTGTGTGATGCCAAACCATTGATAACAAAAATCAGAGGTGATGCACATGAATTTTGAATAGTTTATGCAAGAGCTTGAGCAGAATTTAGTCAATTTGTCTGATCAATGATTTAAAGAGACTTCATATTATGAAGGTGCCTCTGTGCTATGAATTTATAGGTTTTTTCACATCTGCACCTCACCAGTACACAGTAAGATGCAAGCTTCCAACTTCTCTGCTTTGGCCAGCTTGAGATTAGGCTCCCACAGTGTCTCCCCATGCAAATGCACCTTCAGTCTCCTGGGTAAGAGATGGAATTGCAGAAGGCACATGTGCTCCTGAGTGATATGAGTCTTGTACAAGTTTTTCTAATGACTTCTGACTTGGATCTGGGACGGAATGTTTTCATCTATTAATTCCTGAACGCCACTTGATCCACCTGCAGGAAAGGCTGCAGCTCCTCCTGAGCAGGACCTCCTACCGGACAGAACCCTTTCAAAAGCCATTTTCAGTGCTCACATTCATACCAGAACTTTCTAATAATTTCCATGTTTAAGAACATTTAATGTACCCTGATATTATTCCTCACAGGTAACAGTGAGCAAGTATAACACAGATCCTCTTGATGGGTTTATATTTGCCAAAGAAAGTAATGCTGATATCAGAGAAATATTTCAGTGATGTTTCATTCCACACTTACTCTGCAAATCAGGATGGTTGTGCCTAATGCAAATTAAATTGCAGGTTACCCTGAAAAGAAGGCAAACAGCTAATAGAATGAACATTTTCTGTAACATCATCTATTCTAGAAGTTTTTAAATCTAACCTCTAACCCATCCTTGAATTCCACATCCCCAAGTTCCTGTCACACGTTGGTGAGAGCTCCATTTGGCCATGTGTGACCCTTATACACTATACTGGTGCACTGAGATTCAGTGAGACAAAAAGCTGAATTTTAATCTACCAGATACTGTGTTTGAACAAGAAAAAAATGAGTAAACCCATTGCTTTCTGGCTAACATTAGATAATCAAACAAGAAACAGAAATGATACAATTTAGTCAGAGAGGGAAACACTTTGCAAGCCACAAGTTCCCCCTTATAATAGTTTTTATATGGCTTCACTTAAATTTTGTTTCCAAAAAGCAATAAACCAGAAGTTGTTTTCACAACGCAGACAGAAAATTGATTAATTAAGTGTTGATCATTGTCCAAGGGTACTTCAGAATTTCTAAACTCCTGCACATTTCATAGGAATTTTGTTTTTATTTTAAATAAAAATCCCAATAAAGAGATTAACGGTTAACCTGCTGATGATTTACATATTGCTATGTGCTATTATTTCTGCTACAATTATCCATTATGTTCTTCTGTTTGCTCATACTTAAAAGTCAGACTTGGAACATTTTGTTCCTTTTTGCATTGATTGCTCTTTTTGCTCACCTTAGGTAAACTACTGTATAGCTGAAAATGAGACTCTGAATGTAATAGCATATTGCAAGCAATTTACTGCTTGTACTGCTCGTTTCAACTCTTTTTTTTTTTTCATTTTCATTTTTTTTTGACAGGAATGCAATTTGCATTTTCTTACTAATACTGATAAGAAGCCGGACATTACAGTTATTGGAAACACGAGTCAATTTGGTTTGCCCTTCAAACAAAATACTCCTTTGTTACGAGACTTGGCAGCTCTGCGGTGCAAGATTGATAGGTCTGAATGCTCAATTCTTTGTATCCAAAAGGTTACCAGCAAAGACTATTTATACTAAAGCTGAGAGACAATCTGATGCTACCTGCAGGTAAAATTAAAAAAAAAAAAATTAAAAAAAAAGAATATACCTGTGAATTTTAATTCTAAATTCTTCTGAAACAAATGTGAATTCTAACCAGTGCACTCAGTGTACAAGAGGGAGTCATTGCAAAGGAGTTCTTGGAGCGATGCTGAAGCAGAAAGTACAAATGCTCCTTCTGCAAGAACAACACACAAGTCCTTTCTAAGGGAAGGGGATTTTTATATGCCGTCCAGCTCATAGGGGGTTTATAGCCAAGGTCACATAATTTTATAGACAATGAAACCAGTGCCAAGCAGATAATAGGCTGCTGTGCTTAGAATATTTGTTTTTCATAAAAAATGCAAGTATAGTGACTCCACTTCTCTTGCCAGGAAACTGGATATTTTATTTTAAAAATTCTGATAGAAAAATCCTTTTTTTTCAGTTTTTGTAGCTGTTGTTGTTTGTTCTGTTTTGTTTTGGTTTTTTGTTTTTCCATAGGAAAGCTTTCTTCTCAATCCATATCTAAGGACATAACTTGATTCAGAAGCCACAGTGACTTAGTCTTCTTAGTGCTTTTGCTCGTCTTTGTAATCGAAAACTTCAAAAATAATATTTTTATGTTTAAAAAAAAGGTTGAGAGGGGTGGGAGAAGAATGAAAGGCAGCACAAAAGAGAATGAGAAAGAAAATGGAGCAGACCATAAAACTATTTTTTTCTTTTACTGTCATTATTATTAATTCTTCCACCTGAAACTTAGGTCCCTGAAGTACTGGAAGAAATATTCACTTCTCAATAAATGTTTCTCCCTTTCAAAAGAGCCCTCTGCTACCACCTTATCACTGTGGATAAAAAAGTACCCATTTTTGGTTGTTTGTTGAGGGATTTTTCTGCATCCAAACGGGATTAATAAAAACAGTGCCCGTTCCCTGTGATAACTCTGTGAGTTTTGCTGCCGAGTTTTTAGGATTTGTGTTTTGCAAAACTGTATAGATGAGGATTTTCCTCTCAGTATGGGATCCAAGTGTGACGATCCAAGTGTGACAAGTGCACAGCTCAGGGTTTGCACTCCCAACTTACGAGCAGGTCATTTATTAGAGTCCAGCCTGGGCTGTGCCTCACCACGTGGTGAATGCTTTTATTGATAAAGATAATATTTTTATTTAGAGACATGCCCCTGGCAATGAACAAAAACAAAAAGAAGGGTTGCCACACAGTCCTCTGGTGCTTAAAATAGAGTTTTCTTCTAACTTTATAGAAACACATCAGGGCTTGGGGATCATATGACACCAATTTGATTTATATAAACTCCCTCCACTGTTTGTCTTTGTAGGTTGTACTAGACTTCAAGGACAGTTTTCATGTTGGAATGACAGAATGGCAGGATTCAAGTAAACAGAACAGTCAGAGTTTTTTATTTTCTTCTCCTATTTAATATAATTGCTAGTTTTTTTCTCAGAGTGACCCTGAAAGTCACCTCAATGGTAATGAAATTGAGCGGCATAAAAAAGCTGTCTGATTTGAAGAAAAAATTAAGGTCCCAGTTTTTCATAGGTAAGGAGCCCTTCACAGACTGACAATTTGTTTTTCAATTGACCATCTCCAACAGAATAGATGCCTTTATTACAAAAAGCACTACAGTTTTCTTGATGAGTGGGTATAGAATAGAGAAATATGTCTTGATCTGCCATGTTTAGTTAACTTAATATCTGTTTTCTAACTTCAGCACTCCTGCTTATCCTCCCAGCCAGCCAGCTCAGGGTTGCTCCTATTCCCTCTGCCCATGAGCCTTGAAGGAGGTGTTAGGAGGATTCCAATTGAACACACTGCACATACAACACCTAAAAGCAAAATAAATTGCTTTTTATATAAATAATCATAGAATCATGGGATGGGTTGGGAGGGACTTTAAACACCATCTCATTCCATGGGCATGGACACCTTCCACTAGCCCAGGTTGCTCCAAGCCCTGTCCAACCTGGCCTTGGGCACTTCCAGGGATGGGGCAGCCACAGCTTCTCTGGGCACCCTGTGCCAGGGCCTCCCCACCCCCACAGACAAGAATTTCTTCCTGATATCTAATCTAATCTCTCCTCTTTTAGTTTAAAACCATTCCCCCTTGTTGTCCCATCACCATCTGCCAATGTAAAAGTCACTCAGCAATGCTGGGCATGGGAGTGAGAAAATCCACGGAGCTCAGCTCAGGTGATTAGTGAGTGTCCATGGGATAATCCTTCAGTAATGGGAGAGAGCTCAGAGTACCTAAGCAAGGCATGGGGAGCTGGGATGGTGATTCCTGTTCCCCTGGAGGTGTGGGCACTCTCAGCTGTCACTCCAGCAAGTTTGCCCCACCTTCACTCTCTGACTTTGCTTTACTCTGTGTGTTCCTTGGCCACCTTAAAGCATTAAAGCATTTTCATACAGATAAATCTTCTCTGAGGATCAGCAGATATTGCCCAGCTACATGACATATCCTATTAGATCTATAGGATGCTAATTGTATAGGCTGCTCATTCCACCCAATTTCTTTAACTTTGGGAAGAACTATGCCTTCCCCCCAGCTTTGCCACTGTTGTCTCTTTACAACACTTCCAAACCATTCCTTATCAATTCTGTTATTCTCACATCTGAAGTGTTAACAAACAGAAAGTCTGATGCTCTTCATACTGAAGCCAAAGGATGCCTCACTGACACCATAAAAATCAGATGTAAACGAACCAGGCCAATTATTTGTAGATATTTTTTGCCTTGACTCTCTCCCAGCACTAATTTTTCATTTTAATTGAAAGCTGTTGAGTTTAAGTAACACAGCCCATTTGCTTTTGGGTGTCTTCTTCAATCTCTGACAGTAGTTGCTACATGTGCTGTCTCTTCACACACCACCGTACCCACCAGTTACTTCTGTGTTAAGTTATATCCAGTAATGATTTTTTCCCAGTATCAATCAGAAGCATAAAGCAGAATGGATAGCTAGACGTAGGAGTCAAGATTTTGATTGACAGTGAAGAGCAAACAATATTTCCAGCTCAATAAATGTCAGTGAGCTATTGATAAGCAAGATAAACTGTAATAATCTCTGGAGCAGAACATAATACAAGAATAGTAAAAAAAAATACATAAAAAAATATAAAAATCCTAAAAATTTAATTTAGGTGGAAGAAGCAAAATCAACTATTTGAAATCTTTTGAGCATTTCTGCAAAATGTGGTTCACAACTCCATATGAACAGATGTCATGGAAAAAGGAAAAGTAAAGAGCTTGTTTTCATTAATTCTGCAGATATAATGGAAGGACCCAAAAGAAACACAACAAGATAAAGGAAAAAAGGTTAGTTTTGTGTTTGTGAAATTAACGTTCACTTCTTATACCCAAAATATTAAGAGTAAATTTAATCACTACATATGATATATCTAATATTATATCTGGTCTAAATATAAGGGCAATAAAGTGCATAATAGAAATCACTAAGGATCATTTCCAAGAGTTAGACAGAAACAAAATAAAAGGAACCATGAGCAGAAAACTGTGCATGAAACAAAACCCAAACTGTGAGTGAAAACTCTTTTTCTGTTTGGTGCAGTTGACCAAGTTTACAGGTGGATATATTTGGGATCTCTGGACATTCATTTCCATGGTGCATATATTATACATCTCCAAAATCTGCTGAAGTTGAGTATTGTCATCTACATAACTTTTCTTTCCTTTTGGGGTAGGGCAGATGGGAAATACAAAACATCAATTTCTTGCACCTAGGAGTCATCCTGTCATCTTCTCATTAATCAGGGATAAGCCCAGTCCTAGCAGATTACAAATTTTGTAGCCCATCCTTATATTTTCAGTCTCTAGAGATCTCTTCAGGGAGCATGGCAAACCAGAAGTCAATACTTGGACTTAGGGAGACCTGGATGAATAAACAGGTTATCTCCTTTCTAAAACCTGTCACGCTGTGCAGCAACTTGCTTCAATAATCCAGCAGGAAGAAAATGAACCAGTTCAAAATTTTAAAGCGATTCTAAATCTCGAACTTCTGTGCGATTTTCTAAATTTATTTAGTAAACCCTTGATTTAGGTAGTGGATTCACACCTTATTCTCAAGCTGAGAAACTGTTTATATTTTCCCCCAGCTTGCATAACTGATTGCAGACAGGAAGGTTTTGGAGAACCTTCTGTGCCTGTGAGGAGGTAAGAGGTAAGGTGAGTTTGACTGACAATTAGTTTTTGATGTAAAGCAACTTGGAATGATGTTTTGGGGATAAGAATACATTATTTATTTTGTGACAGAATATTTTTTGCACAGTGTAAAAGGATATTATGATTTATCTGCCTGCTCAATGTCTAGTGGACAAAAATCTATAAGGAAGCAATGTCAATTAGTCTTCTAGTGGCACATTATTATTTTGGTAGATTCAGGATTGGGATGCATCTAGATCAAGGCTTTAAAAAGTGTTTTGTTGATGTTTTTTGTTTGCTTGTATTTTTTGGGGTATTTTGTCAGACACTTTGTTTTCAATAACAGAATGTCAATACCTAGGAAGGAAATTTTTCTGGGAGACACAGACTACAGCTATTTAGGAAGACAAAGACCTTCTGAATCATGAATATCCTTCTAAAAACTCAGTGATTGTACTTGATTTTGACCCACATAAGAATAATATGATATAGGGTCACATCAGAGGTTTCTCTGCAGCCTAAAACAGTTACTTTGGTCCGGGCCTTGTCTGTGTTTAATCCTTTCAAAATCTGTGTGACATAAGAGTGCATTAAAGCCTAAGTCTAAAAACAAACCACAAAAGGGAAGATCTTTTGCTCTGCTAAGTGCTCACTGATTTCTAGTGCCTCCATTTTGGGGAGGAAGGGATGTGCACTCATCAGAGGCATCTAAAACTTGTTCAGAGATGTCAAAATTACTATAATCAGCCTCCACTCATAATCAGCTTCAGTGAGTAAGTATTCAGCTAATCTAAAAATTGATCTCAAGAGTGTCTCCAGCCGCATGTTCAAGTGGGACCCGAAATGAGGGAGCGCCCTTGGGACTCTGGGTTCACTGCTCGGCCAGGGAGGCTCCAGCACCACAGGCAATCAACCTGCTCTGCTCCAGCCTCACCCTCCAGCAAATCCTCTCCCTCAACTGAGATCAATTCACTGCTACGGGATCTGCTCCTGGCCATCACTGCAGGCTGATGCAGATACAGCCACTAAGGGCGTGCATGGATCTGGGGGTTTGTGTTTATAACTGGGTTCTACATCCAGCACCATGTCTGTGGCCCATTCCTTTTATTCAGTGAGAGTAGGATGAACCCCATGGTCCTTCCCTATAGCCAAATCATGAGATCGTGGTCGTCTGACAAGAGCCTGATATGTTTTTTTTCCCCACTTGTGGAAATGTTACAGTTTTAGCATGCATTTTTTACTAATGAAATTACCATATTTTGTCTCCTGTCTATTCATTGTCATTAACTTAGCTCAAAATAAAATAAAGAAATCTAACAATTAGGAGTCAGTGTCTGGGAACGATGTTGCCTTGACTGAGAGCTCTGGAAATGGCATTGTCATTTTACCACAAAGAATAGCAACAATTTGCTCAGTGACACTGAAAGGCCACCCACGCTCTTTTACCTCTCACAACATTGATTTGATGGGATCCATCTCAAAGGGAGAGAGAAAGTAATTTTAGCTATGAAATTCTTGCCTTTTCCCTTTTCTGCAAGGCTGGCCACTGGTGATTATACGGTGTAAACACCTCTCCATCATCACACAGGCTGTGAACATCAGCAGTGAGCACGGAGGATCACCTGAGATGGGGTAATAACAGCCTCTTCTCAGCAACAGAGATGACCAGATTGAAGCAAGACCTTGAGTGAATTGCACCTATATAGGATTGAACATGGATATCCATTCTGGGCTGCTATTAATTTACATTAAGGAAAGAAAAAAGAAAAAGGAAAATACAAAAATGGAAAGACAAGTGTTGGACTGACCATTTCACCTTTCTCCTTGTCATTTAAGATAAAATTACCAAAAGCCTTTTTCTTAGCCATAAATTTGTCAGATTTCTTACATTTTAGGTTTTAGCCCTTTGCAAATAAAAAGATGGGGACATCTGTTACAAGATTAAATCCTTCTTATCCTGTTACCTATCCCCTCAACTATTTTCTGCCTGCCCAGTTCCCTCACAAGTGTCTCAAACTTGCACTTTTCCTCTTACATACTGAATGACAACCCTGTATTGATCTGGCAGTAAGAAATCTCCTAATTTAAATCCCCTTCAGGCTTTTCCTCTGTCGTGACAACTTTGGGAAACCATCCAAAAGAACGGGAAATTATTAGGATGAGGAGAGGCACGAAAAAGTGTATCTTTAAAGAGAACAAGTGCATGTGAGCCTCGTGTTCTCCCTCTTTTCCAGCCTTACAGAACTGCCTCCTTTTCAGAAACCACTCAGCTCTCTGGCCCCATCCTTTGGAGATAAAATGAAGAAACAGGGCTAAGTAGCCATGCCCTGACCCCCCAACAGTCCAAAAGGGCAAGCTAAGAGGGATGCCCAGCACAGGGGCCCTGAGTCAGGGCAGCACCACATCGCTGAACCTGGGGAGCGAAATGAGGTGTGGGGTATTGAGTGGACCCAATTAATTGTTTCAAAGATGCATTTAATGCCATCAATTAATCAGTTTGGGATTTGTTTAAATTTTTAATGACTTCCACGTAACTGCCAAAGTTATCTGAGGCTGAAGGTTCAGGTAAATAACTCGGTGCACACGGATTACTGGTGGGGGTGGAAACCTTCTCCTTTCCTGGAGTCTTTCACCATATGGAGCTCTGAAAATTAAAGAGTTTTGTTGTTGTACTGTGCTGTAAGTTACTTGGGTTCCACCGGAAAAAAATCAAGTAAACGAGGTGGGATTTTATCTTCTTCCTCCTCCTTCATTCTCCATCCCAGGGGATGGTGGATGCGTAGTCTCCTTATTGGAAATATTTCAGTTCCCTTGATCATAACATGTTTCTCGTGCTTTGCTGCATGTTGTTGTTCTTAACTAGACCATTAAGTGCTCATATATTTTTCTTATATTGCTTTTTACCACAGTGACTCAAGGAAGTCAGATTCTAGAGCAGTTATTTTAAATCTGACTTTAGAGGACCTTGGATAGGATCCTGACTTTGAAACACCTTGTTATGCCATCACAGAAAAACATTTTGGTACTCCCTGTTTAAAGATACCATAAATGGCATAGATGATCTTTTATTCATAATTTGCTGTTGCAGCTGATATGGATGGATTTAACCCTGCTTTTTCTTCACAGATAAATGCATTCTTTAAATGGCTTTGAACACTTTTAAAGTATGAATTTCCCATACAGTATGTTGGGACAACTGGTTAATTAATCTGATTTCTTTTTTTTCCCCTTTTCCAAATTTTGCTTTCATGTGCACACTACCCTGAGAACTATGTTTATTTTCCAGTGTTAATGATACCAAAGCTGATAAAGCTATTCACAAAATCAGCTACCAAAGGTTGCTGTTCCATGTTTATCTTGCATTTCCTCGGACAATTCCTGGTACTCACTGGGAACCACGATAAGTCCTGAGCTAAATTGCTGACTACAACCACAAGGATGTAGAATTATGGATTTATAGGATCACAGAATGGTTGGGGTTGGAAAAGCCTTACAGGTAATCCCATCCCACCCCCTGCCATGGGCAGGCACAGCTTCCACTATCCCAAGTTGCTCCAAGCCCCATCCAACCTGGCCTTGGAGACCTCCAGAGATCCAGAGACAGCCACAGTTTCTCATGGCAACACACAGTCTGATCCTAGGTTATTATGACAATTGTTATCCTTAAAAGTTATGAATATTTTGGAAAATTACGAGTTGTGAAAGGAGCTACATACGCAAGTAAGAATTCATTTGATCAATCCCAATTTCAGTGCTATTGACTGCATATTCCTGAGGAACAAGGAAATCCATATATCAATAGTTGTCATCTCCAAAACCCAGTAAATTGAATTAGTGTTAATTCACATTTCATTATAAAATTATTTTTATCAATCATCTAGGGGCTTGATGTAACAAAGCCTACAGTGCACAACAGAGAAAGAATGCCAGGAAATTAAATCAGGAAAACTTACGAAATACATTATCTAGATTAAACCTATGATTCTGCAGATATTTAAATTCAGCATGAAATTGATCCACAATATTCCAGAAGGGAAAAAAGATTGCAATTTGATCATAGAAGTACCCGGACTGGTCTCCTTTGTGTCATCTCCCTCTCCTCGCAGGTGGGAGGTTTGAGGGATGACAGTAGATATATATTTCCCATGTCTTCCTGAGCACCTTTCAAAAGCAGACATGCATAATAATAATAATAATTCCATATATTCTCAGTGCTTATGCATTTTGAATAAGAATTAGATATAATTAAATTTTGAAGATCTTTAGGGTTTTTCTCAGTTCATAACCAGACAAACACCCATTCACAGCACTGCCCACCAAGCCCAAGAACCAATAGCTGCAATTTCCTGCCTTTGACACATGGATCCATAAAGGCCAATGATAATTCTAGTTTTTAAAAAGTTTCCATCTTGTTCTATATATAGTGATTGCACTGGCTCAAAGCTCCCAGTTTCACCTAAAATTAGCTCTCAAACCTTTCTGAAATTTGGAAAAATACAACCTCACACACCTTAATTTTCTTAGAGTGTGGCAGCAATGAGTCACTTTACCCCTGGTAAAAGCAGGGAAGGCACGAGCAGTCCCCCATCTCCTGTTGTCCCTCTCCTCCTTCCTTGTTCCATGGAAAACAGAGCTTGGTGGGATTTTTAAGCACACGAGTTAGTGAGGTGGGTGCTGAATTCAGGGGCTGTGCACCGGCCTGAGCTCTTACCTAGGAGAGAGCAGGACTCCCTCCACACCCCTCTTCTGTTTGTGTGGCCACTTGTGCACATTCATTGTGCAGTTGTGCACTTGATTCCTCTTTGCTGTGATGTTTTGTGCTGGAAAACAAGATCTGGGAATGCTTTAGTGGATCCTGGTGCCTTCATGCAACCACGCTCAGAGGGGATTTCATGGGCTGCCCCAACCTTGCAAAGACAGGCAACTCCAGCTACCCCAAAATGTGCTGCGGAGAAGGAGATTGCAAGGATATTTAGAGATAAACATCTTCTGTTTTCCCAAATATAACTAAATATTCTCTTGCTCAAAATATATTGAAATTTGCTCATCTGCAGTGGCTTTGTTTGCACAATCCTGTTCTCTCAAAGCTCTCCTCCATCCACACACACAGAGCCCCTGGAGGGCTTTTTTGCTGACCCCCCCCCAGCTAAAAAGCATTAGAGCCACCACTGCTGGGCACACAATCAAAGCATGCTGAGTTGGAGCAGTTGAACAGATTATACTTATTAGCCAAGTGATTGCAGCTGACTTTGTACACAGGTTGGGCTTTCTTTTACAATGACAAGCACAACACTTTAGCTTAAACCTCTGTGGAGGTGATTTAAGTAAGGTCCGCTGCTTTATGATTTGGGCTTTGAAAGTGCTTTTCTGTGGCCTCAGTCAAATAATTTAAATTTACCCCATGATGTTTCAAACACTTTCCTCTAAAAAAGGGGGAAGACTTACTTGCCATGAAGGACCATAAAACAATTAAAGATGTTTTTGTTAACTGTTTATTTGAAATGCTGAAAGGAGATCAATATGTTGATTTCTGTGAACAGATACTGGTTTGCATGAGCAGATATTTGGAGATGTGAGCAGTGTTAATACTTTTCCCTAACTAATTAATACCCGCAGAACACTGAAAAAGAAAGTCCCACAATTCACTGAATATAGGAGCATACAAGGCCTGAAATTCCCCTCAGTTAATTCAGGCAATTACTGCCAAAAATTTTTTTTAAAAGGTCTGAAAGCTTTATCATGATGGAATCACTGCTGTTACCAGCCAGGACAACCTGAAAACTATTCAATAATGGTAGTTTGGGTCTAGTTTGAAAAGCAGCCAGAGACAGGAAGCAATTTTCTCATGCCATAAAACACTTTCAGATTACAAAAGTCCCATTCTGGGGTGAGGGAGAACCAAGAGGTTCAGAAATTTTCTCCATAAAGCAAAATTATGAAAACTCACTGTTGGAGGTGTTCACACAAGGTGTGACTGAGCTGAGCTTGGCTCTTTCCCTGTCTGGTTTAGGGTTTTCAGGCTCCTGGAGACCATTGTCTGCCAGCCTATTGCGTATTCCTCAGCTGGTCTTCTGCTGGATGGGGCTGCTTTTCACAGGTAAATAAATAGTTTTTGTACAAGTGGAGGAGAGAGGAGGGTGAAGAAATACTTGACTCAAAACAATGGCATGATCCTGTTTCCAGGTGGGGACCATGACACTCAAAGTCTTTATCACTGTGGTTCCTCTTGGTATAGAAGGTATTTTGGAAAAGGAATCTTGGAGGTCTTAATGATCCTATGGTTCTATACCCCAGTGGGGACACATGCTCATATGTTTGAGGAGGGTTGTGTTCAAGTAGTTTGCATCAGATAAAAATAGAGGTACTTTTCTCTCTGTATTACTGGAATTAGAATTTTCACCCCCAATTTGTATAACATTTGAAGCACAAGTTTTCTCAAAACTGTTACTTTCCCATAAAACACTTTGCTTTGTTACAGCAAGTCAGAATTTTCTAATTAAACATTCTGCTTAAAAAATAGAAAAATCCCATCTGATTATACAGTATTTTTTTTTTCCACCAGTAAAGTTATTGGTGGAAGTTGTTACAAGCTGGAGTCAAGTTTAGAAGACCATTGTCAATATGTAAAATAAACCATTTAAGCATAAAGTCTGCTACACACTGAGGTCATGGTGGACTGACTTGACTTATATTTGCTGCAGAGAGGCAACAAAGTATTATTTTTTCCCACCTTCTGCTCAGTCAACCATCTCACCTCCTATTGATTCCAACAGAGATTCACTTGCTTTAAGGTTTGATTTGCAAGTTATATATTTTGTATTTGACCTATTACCAAGATACATTTTTCCCATATTCTCTATTTCTGTCCATGCATTTTAGTCCAAACAAAATTTTGCAAAGGAATAGAGCATCTAATTATATATATACACATTTAAAAAATCCTTCTATTTTAAAGCTAAATCAGAAAATAAGCAATTTTTAAACAGCTCATAAAGACCCATAATTTTCTTTATCATATTGATCTTTTCTATATCATGATCAGAAAATAAAATAATTATCCTCACCTTCATAACTTAGGAGCATCTTAACACAATGGGCTAGGCTTGTAAACTTTGTCTCTCTGACTTAGGAAATTGTTCAGTGGACAAGATCTAAAAATTATGCAGGTGCCTAAAGGGTGACTCAGGTGAAACTGAGGCACCTCAGTTAAAGATTTTGCTCAAAACATCCTTCTGGCTGCAAGGTGTCTCCTTCGGCATGTCGGGGTTGACCTCCTCTGCTACCCACAGCTTCTCTCCTGCACCCATCAAGCTGATCAGAACTCAGAAATCCGTGGGTTTTTTTCCTTAAATCTCTTGAGGAATTTGATCTAATAGCTGTTCAGAGATCACAGCCAACAAACATGTGAAGAATACAGATGAAGTGACTTTATTTTTAAAACTTGGCCCTAGAGAGAATGATTGGTAGTGGTGCTCATGTGTTATACACGCTGTTTCTTACAGTGCTTGCCCAAGAAATGGAGAACATAGATTTGATTTCACCTTCTGCCAGGGAAAGTGCAAGCCCACATTCCCAGCCCCACAGTGCAGTTCCTTAACCAGCACACTGCAAGCTGCTGGCGGGTTTCTGATCTCGGGACCAGAGGTATCTTCCAAAGACAGTTTAATCTAGCAGCAGAGTTTAATTGCTTCCAGCAGGGAAGGGAGCTGCACTCCAGGCTGCTGTGTCTGTACAAATGATCAAACTGTTGGCAGCTTCACAGGCACTGGGCCTGCTGCTGGCCCTTTCTAAAACAAACCCCTGTCAGCCTGTGAAGGGATGGTCAGAGGTGCCTCTCCCAGGCTGAGGGGCTCAGATGAGCCATTCCCCCACCTCAGCCACCACGTGGCCAGCAGACAGCTAAGCCTGGATGTGGCAGGATGGGAAAGCCTTCCCCATGCTCAGCATTGGTTACCACCACACCACACTGCCCTTATCAGCTCTTTTCCTGAATAGCCCCATGGACACTTTCCCATGGTGTGTTCACCATCCCAAAGATGTTTTGTGCAAAACAAGTAGCCCTCAATAAACTGCATTTGTTGAAACACTTCTGAGGGGTTTTTTTTCCCTTTAGTTATTTAAATAGTACATTACTATAGCAACTAGTGCCTCGCTATCTTTAATGTATTAAACTTCATTACACCATATGAGGCAGGAGAATATTATTATTTTACTTCACAAAGGTGGGAGCGAGATACAGATACTAAATGGGTGTTTACATAGAAAAGCTAAATTAGAATTTCAGCAAAGAAGACGCATCCAGGTTAACTCTATTTTAGCAGCCACTGGTAGCAACAGGAACAAAGACAACCTAGTGCAGACTGGTAACTGGGAGCCCAAATCTTCCAGCCCCCACTGAAACCTGCCCCTGCTCCCCTGCAAGGGGTTCACGTGTTGAACTCATGTTCGTGCACATTTTGCAGCCACATGCTATTTTGCCCAAGTGATGAAGGGCAGGAGCTTTCTTTCCATGAATCATAACACAATATTTCAATCCTTTTCTGCAACAGGAACTGAGTCCTGGAGAAAGCTGGAGCATCATCCAGCACAGAGCCATGGCCCCAGCACCACCTCCATCCCACTCCTGGGTCAATCCTGCATGGAGCAGGCAAAGCTCTGCATCTCACAGGGTTCTGTGTGTCTGTGTGCTGTGCCCCGCACAAGACCACACGATTTAAGATGTCTCACTTCCCAAAGTCACCATTATTTAACCGAGAAAGCACATGAATTGACAGCACTTTATTAGCATTGCTGGCACATCACTCCTGTAAAGCAGAGTGGCAAGCGAGGTCACTCCCTCGTGTGAAAGAAAGGTGTTGTATTATTCCAATACTCGTTTTGATCTTTAATTTATTTGCTTCATGTAAAAAAAAAAAAAAATCAGTGACAGATATGTTGATTCAGAAGGTCTGTTAACAGTAGCACTCTGAGGCCTATCAAAGAAAGACAGGTTTGAAAAGGAAGCTATATTTTGAAAAAGAAACAAAAATCAGAAGTCAGATATAACACAACTGCATTTTTTTCTTAAAACCCTTCCTGAAAATTATCCTGGAGCTTTAGCAGCAGCTGTTGCTTCAAATAGATTTTCTTTTTTTTTTAATTCTTCAATTAAAATGTTAGAAGAAGTAAGCTTAGATTTAGATTTAGATTTAACTTAACCAATGAGTCAATAATTATAAAACACTGCAAATGATGAGGGCATCTAGTATTAACATGAATTTGGCCTCTCATACAGGTAGCTAATATACACAGGCCTGAGACACAGTCTACAGAAGTCAACTGAAGTCTCCCAAATAACTTCAAGAAGCTGCAAACAAAACTATTAAATAGAATATTGCAAAGCCTGACCATGCCCTGCACCAGATTTTGCATGGGAAACTGTTCTTCACTCTGAAATAATCTTCTGGAGTCTCAGGTTGTGTTAAATGTTCTGCCGCTAGTCATGATGGCTACAAAGAAGAGTTTGAAAACCTTAGCTGAAGATAAGACACTGCAAGAACATATCTCTGAGTTTCCAAAGTCTGAAATAATGTTTGTGAGAAGCAGGAATGCAGCATTCATCTGAGAGGCTTGTTAAATCCCAGACCCTGGAGTAAGAGCTGGCAGAGAATTCAATGTGTGGGGACCTAAAGCAGCAGTGAATTCCAAATCAATATGTAACACGATTGTTACTGTAACTGAATGTTGTTCTCTTTTTCCATTCAGACTCCACTTCCCCTTTGGCCATACCCCTGTTATCATGAGACTAAACAGCAGAGGTTTCACCCATTTCACTGCCCCAGTAATTAATCTATCACCTGAACTACTTCTATGTACAAGATCAAAAGTGGTGTTGAAGAATAGGTGCTTGTTACCAGGTTTAAGAAAAAAAGAATTATTCTAATTTGTTGAAGCAAATCCAGCATTGGAAACGGAAAAAAAAAACAAAACAAAACAAACCAAGAAGTAATGAGGGAGAGTCAGTGCTGATAGTGGGAAAAGCCTGAGGATGTGCCTTGCACTGCAGCTCATCCTCACACGCCATCAGGGACGTGCTCTCTGTCTGAGGATGCCGGCGTGTGCTTCCCAGAGAGAATAATCCTCCTTTCCCAGGCAGCAAAACCTCTGCTGATAGCAAGGATGTGGGATGGAGGGGATTGCTGTGAGAAACACAGGGGAGTGCTCCCACAGCCCAGCTGGAAGGGGAAACAGATAAACCCCTGGTATGGCTTCTCCTCAGGGAACAGCTCAGCACTCCCAAAAGGTTTTGCAAAAGGAACTGAACGATCTTCCAAGGCCTGGGAATAATTTTGCAAGATGTCTGGGGGCACCAGAAAGGAGCCCTGCATGTAGAACAAGCTCTGGGGGTGCCAAAGTTGTTTCAGTTTTCTTTTTGTCTATTTGAAATGTATCACTTGAGGGGGTCCTATTGCTGTGTTCAGGGATTTTTTCAGTTTTTAACAGAATTTTTAAAATTTTTTAACAGTTTTCAGTTTTTAACACATACAGAATCACGGAATCATCAAGGTTTGGAGAGTCTTTCAAGGTCATCCTGTCCCACCGTCAGCCTAGCACCAACATAAATACCCTCAAACCACATCCCGGAGTGCCACATCCAGACACCTCTGGAACGTTGCCAGAGACAGCGACCCCACCACCTTCCTGGGCAACTTATTCCAAGCCCTGGCCACTCTTGCAGTGAAATTTTTATTTGTAATATCTAAGCTGAACATCCCCTGGCACATCTTAAGGCCATTTCCTCTATCCTTTCCCTTTAGACAATGCAGAGGAGACTGACCCCTCCCTCACTACAACCTCCTTCCAGGTAGTTGTAGAGAGGAATGAGGTCCCCTGCAAAGAAGTTGTCTTGAAAATATAGATGGGGTTAAAAAGCCCAGCAATCTGATTGCCAGGTGTGACTGGGACTGGTAGTTGTCACTGTGGCACAGCCCCTAAGGAGCCACCATCCTTCCCAATCCTTTATTCACCTTATGACATGACCCAGCAAAGGCCAAGTGCTGACACTCCTCTCCCGCTCCTCCTCCTCTTCCTCTGCTCTGCTCCAGCCCTTTGAAACACTCCATTTGCCTCTGAGCACTGCCTGGGTATCCTTGTCCACTCTATCTACCTTTTGTTGCTTCATATGGAGTGATGTGAACTCTCTCAGTCTCTGACTTAAAAGCCCCACTTTGGGGAATGATGTGAAAAGCATTTCTTTTAAAGTGAAGAAAGTGAATGGAATATTTTTTTTTTGTAACCATCAAGGCTACGAATAAGACCCAGGAAATACATGAAAGTCACCAGCTGATGGGTGCTGAAGGTGTCTGCTTTGGATGGATTATCAAATCCATCTTCAAATATTTCAAGGCACATTTTATAACAGGCATTTGACTATTAAAATAATAGTGAAAGTAAAAATAATTGAATTTTTAAAAAAAATTAAATCCTATTCTCTCTTCAGTCTATAACAATATTCCAGTTAATGACTTGATCTATTATATAGTTCTGTTATATGCTAATAAAGTTAATATACTTCCCATTCCAAAAGTGCTTTCCAAGATTATTGTATCAATTACTCTTATTAAAGCGTTCTGATGGTCCTGGGGGGTGGACTGTGCAAATCCAAGGAATATTATTATGCCTCGCTACCCTTTAAAACATGGCCAGTGTGGATGCTACATTTTGAGCATTGTTAGACCAACGTGTTGTTGTAGTGTATTAGCAAACTCTTTTGCAAGAACACTGTCAAAAGAAAATAATGCCATGGTTAGCTGTATGTTGAGCAAACTAATGGATCTGAAATAAATTTCAATGTGGTAAATAATCTTCAGTCTGCTATAATTAAGGATGTAGTTGAGAAGAGGAAGATTACTTATCTGCTAGCATGAAAAGAAAAGAGCGTGAATGAAAATAAATGACGTGCAGACCTCTCCAGCAAAGAGGAGTGCCCCTGGGTGCTCACTCTGGGAGATTCATGTGTTCTTGAAGACATTCCTGCATCTGCCTTGCTGTGCACGAGGATGGAGGGGAAACCTGTAACCCAAAGCTGCCATTGCTCCTGTTCCCTCTACAGGAAAACGCCATGCCAACATCACTGCGGCACCAGAGACCCAACACCTCAGTACACGGCATCAGCAAATTATTCTCCACTCAGCTGGGGTGAATACTGACATGACGTTTCTGAGGCTGACAGGACCTGGTGTACCCCAGTGTCTGCACCATGTCACATTGACCCAAGGCAACCAACAGCTTGGAAAACTGGGAAATCTTAAAATGATCCAAGTTCTGTTTAACTACAACATGCACAATCCTCCTCCCTGCCCGGCCTTTTGGAGTAGTTTATAGGATACTCACAGCACACATCAGGCTTGACAGCAAAACCAGCAAGTAGATGGAGAATTATTTCACCTGGGCATGATTTCACATGGGATTACTTGCAAGGAATAGAGCACGATGTATTTTGAAGAGTAGTAAATGATCCATCTATCCATGTGGGAGCCAGAGCCTGTATCAGTGCAGAGCCAAGACCTCACTCACTCAAACACTGCCTCTCACCTCCTCTTTATTTACAGTTTTCCTCCCATCTGCAGAGATAATACCCTGGTGACCTCCAGTGAGAAACAGGGCCAGAGGAAAAAGCTAGGAGGAAAAAAATTTTGGAACAGAAGACCTGAATACTATGAAATATGAAATTATTCACACTCATAGGGGCTAAGGGACCCTCTGCAATGTTGTTAATTAGTTTGGAAGCAGAAAAATCAAAATCACTTTTTTTACGTTTCAGGAGAGGTAATGTCACTTATGGACCTTGGCATGGTCAAAGCACAGGAGTTTCCTTCTCTCAAGCACTTGCAATAAAGACACAAGGACACCTCAGAAGGTACAACAAGAGTGTGTGTTCCTTATTCCACTATGTGACTGGCTAATTACATGAAGTGTGAGCATTTTAGGAAGTTTTCACTGTACATTTGACAGCAATACTCTTACAGTCCATAAAAATCCTCACTCTTCTCTTTAGAACCCAAACAGTCACTAATCTCAGGGTCCAGAGGTCAATAGTGGGAGAAGAAGGTGGGGGAGGAGATGTATAATTTTACATTTTCTCACATCTTTGAAAGGAGAGAGTTTTCGGTTTTATTGAATGTTTTATCCCTCTTACATTAAGAAAGTTGATATGGTCTCAGAGTTTACCTTCTGGTAGGTAATATACAGCACTTAGGATTTTATTTACTTGTTAATTTTTTATCATTTCTGCACAAGTGAAACCATTATTATTACCTGTAATATAAAACCAAAATTATCTCAAGGTTTCTCTTGGGGTTTTTTTTCACAGTTTATATTTTTTCTCAGTATATCCCTTTATTAGTGTTACACATTCTAAGAAATAACCAAAATTGAAGACATAATTACAGGTGAGACCATAACATTGAGACAATTTGCTGGTACTGTAACCTCTCCAGGAGTAAAAAATGCAGCAGAAAAATAGTCGAGTATTTTGTTTGCCTTTCATTCTACTGTTACGGGCAGGGATAGTATTAAATATTCCACTACACAACTCAGAATATCTGCAAGAATGGATTAAAGTAGGTATGTGTGCTTTTACCAGCAACTGTAATGCTTTTAATAGGTATTTCTGGTTAAAAGGTGCAGACTGGGTGGTTCTTTTAGTTCTTTTGCAATTGTAGCATCACCTAAGCTGATAAGCACCCTGACTCTCCCAGACCTTAGGAGTGGAAATAGTGGCTCATAATCATTCTGAGAGCTCCTGGAGCAATGCAGAGGCCAAGCTGTGTTAGCCTGCACGGGCAGGATATTGCTGCATGGGAGAACCTGGAGGAAGGCAGGAATTTGAATGGATGGGAGTTCTCCTGGAGGCTTCCACTGAATCTATTTCATCCAGAAAATCCAGGAGTGCGAACCGTAAGTTGCGACTCCATGAGCCAGTCTGGGAAAGAAACATCCTGTTTAACAGCAAAGGATAAATTTCAGCTCAGTTTTCTTAACATTGCCTTTTCCCTTCCTCCTTACAGCTTTCCAGATGTCCTGCAGAGTGCCCCCTCATTTCTTTCTGGAAGAGCAGTGCAGCACTAACAAAATCAAGATACAAGTCTCAATTCTGTATCCGACTTCTCACATTCCTTGGGCCAAGTTGGTCCAAATTTGGATCTCGTTTCTTATTTAAGGCTGTGCTGGTGTGTTTTTCTCCAGAGCACTGGCTGCCTGAGGACCATGAGCTGTATGTATATGTCTGTATCTATACATATCTGTATCTCTATAAAGCGTCAGGTCCCCTGATCATGAAGGAACTGCACAAATAGGCCCGAAATTTTCTCAGGAAGGTGATTTCTTAGTGTACTGGAATCACCAAACTGGACATGTTTGCTGCTATTTTTCTTCTCAGTCTAATTTCCAATTTTTGTTTACTTTCTTGATATGTCCACTGACATCTGAGACGGAGAGATTGCTGACTGCAAATATATCTCCCTTTGGCAGAGTCATCCCTGTAATTTGTGCTGACCACATGAATATCTAGGTAGTTAATACGGCAAGGGAAGGTTTTTTTTTTTTTCAAAGTGGGGAAAAAAAAAGATCTCTCTCCGTGGTGCTGGGTGAAAATATGGGATCTCCTTGAACAATTCAGTTAGGAAAGGATTTGGAGTTCAAATGAAAAATACCTATTTTCAGTTACTCCAGTTTAGATCTGAAATTATTTCATTGAAGTGAAATTATTTTTGTGTTCCCTTGGGCTAAATGCTCAGAATTCAGCCCCACTGTGCCATTATGCATTTTTCCTCTACTAAAAAGGCAGAATATCACAACTTACTTTTTAATGGTGAAGAAGGAGGCATTAGCACTGCATTTGAAGTGGAAGTTTTAGCTCCTGTGTCACACAATTTCCAGGGAAGTATCACATATGAGCACTGCAGCCAGCCTACCTCGGGCAGTAATTACTTTCCTGGCTGGCAGTAGTTTTCGCTTGTGGTGTATTTCATTTAAAATCACATCTTTTCCATATAAATTTGGAAGTGTATATTACGTTTACAAACATGTGCACGTGTGTATATTTTGGCAATGAGGAAAAGCAGGTGGGAAATACACAAGTGAATACACACATTTGTGGATCCCTCTAGTAAGGCCAAGAATGAAGATGAAGACAAGATAAGTCTTAAAAACCCCCAAACCTCAACTCCCAAAATCATCAACTTTCAGTGTGTGAATTAGTCAACCTGAAGTCAACCCAATTACTCTCTCTCCAGTGTTGATTCTAATTCTTTCTGGATATTTTTATTCATTTCCTCGAGCTTCCCTCAGGCTGATTTCTGAGCTTTTAAGTTAATTTTTAAGTTTGGGGTTGTTTGTTTTGGAAACTTTAGAATATTTGTAGTTTTCATATAGCAGCTATCACGGATTAATGGTCTTAGCCCACAGCTCTCTATTTCACACTAAATGAAGGGAAAATAAAAATCTATTAACCACTGATTTTATAATAACTCCTGAATTATGTGAATTATATTTTGGGGTAAAAATAGAAAGGCTTTTAAATTCAAAAATAAGAAAAGCATCTCTGTGTATTCATAATGGCTCAAATCAAACGACTGTCTTGGGTTTGGGTTTTTACCACTGTTAAATTTTTTAAGAAAACATATGCAAAATAACCCAGTGTTCCATTTAAAATCTGGTGAGTTTTACAGGAGATTACAGGAGACATCATGAGTAAATTTGATGTAAATCTAAATGTCCACTGCAGTGTGGATTAAATTAGATATTACTTACTAGATACTCATTAACTTATCTAGTAAGACTATTCTGATCTGGAGTTTATTCTGAAATCATTACAAACAGAAGGAGAGGTAAAATAAAATATCCTGAAATCTCTGCTTAACAAACAGGATGAGCAAGAGAGGAAAGGGGAATGAAAGAAGGATGGAGCTGATTAAAACCCCCTATTGTCTTATCAGTCAACTTTCAAAAAGTTCAAAGAAACATAAAATCTTTCCCCTGAGACCTTTAAAGAGAAACAGAATAAAAATGATGACTTTAAAACTGAGCATATTCACTTGTGTCTCTGTTACTCCAGCAAGACACCCACAGCTCCCCTCCATGCCAAGCTCAGCAGCTCAGGAGCATCAGCAGACTGACAAGGCAAACTAACAACATTTTATGTAGGGAGCTATATTTGATACTGCTCAGTAGAATCTTATAATTTCATAAAGCTAAAGATGTGTCTTCTCAAAATCACCAGTACCAAACCTACTTTCTTTATTTCCATACACTCATCCTGTCCAGGAAAGTACTAAAAATATGTGCAATGATTATGGGTCCCTTTTCCTACTTCTAAATTTAACAGTGTTCTAGCAATAATATCTCATAGTTTTGGTCCTGCCCTGAAATTCAGACTTACATGAATTTAGTATTGCTATGAATGGACAGTATCTGTAAAGTCCATAATAGCAAGACCTTGAATAAATTTAAGATATGTCAATAAAATTGAATCCATGCTAATGAATAATTTGCTAACATTTTCAGGTTCTTGTAATGAACAGAAGACAGGTGTAGGTTGAGTCCTGACTGCATATCAGTGGCACAATATTATCTCATTCCTTTAAACAAATTTGTGCTACATGAATCAACACGAGATTGGATCAGAAATGGGATGGAAGGAGCAGCAGCAGCAATTTTCCTGCAGCATGATCTCTTGCAATACATTCCTGCGGGCAACTTTGGGGCGAGTTCTTTTTGTGATGGTGCACACAGTTTAATCTCTCACCTTGAAGTTAATTTTATTCTGCAGTAGGCAGAGCAGCCATTATGTAGGAGCAGGATGAAATTCAGAGAAGTTGGTTTCACATGCAAACGCATGAGACCAGGGTGCGCCAAGGCCTGTCTGCCTGAGCTGGTGAGGGAGGATGGCTTGGCAGCAGGTCTGTGGAAATGCAAACACACCTCCCCAAACAGCCACAAATCACCTCAGTCTAGATTTAAAATATGGTCAGGGATAGCAGGACACAAAGCTGCAGGCATTAGGAACTTGGACTAAAAGTCGAATGCCTCAGAAGTATGAGCCACCCTAAGGAGATGTGGACTCCTCTACTCTTGTGCCATGGGGTGCCAGGCTGGAGGGACACCTTCCAGTTCTCCCATTTCTACTTGCCAGAGGACCAGAAGTGGGGAGGAACAGGATTTTCTAAGTTTAACATTTAGGGCTCTTGGCTGGTAGAAAGGAGCTCTGGCTCCATTTGTTGTTCCCTTTATACTATAAATAGTTATCAGATACATGGAGATAACCCTGATTAACAGAGCATTATCAGACATGAAACAGAAGGACACAACCATTACAGGAAAAAAAAAAAAAGACAGCATTTTGAGATGTCTAAGAGGCTTGTTTTGCTCACAAAGAGATGGGTACTGCAAGGTAAGTCTATTACTTCTGCACGAATGGGATCACTGATACCTGAGAACATTCTGCAGCATAGAATAAACTGGATAAAAGTCTGAGGAATGCAGGTTTGGACTAACAGTGATTTTTTTTCCCCCCTCTTCTTTCTCAAGAAATTTTTTGTAGGAACAAGGAACCTTTAGGCAGAAGTGATACAGGGCACCAAGGCTGCCACTTTTCTGCAAATAAAGCTGCTTTTACCAGTATGCTCCTGATTCATTATGTTTACATTGACCACAACCCAGTTTTACACCTAGCAATTCTTGGCTCATCAAGTCCAAAGAAACCTATCAAGCCAGTTTGGACATATATCCTGATGCACCCCAATACTGGGGTGTGGATTAAAGACTTTTTTGCAGGATTGCAGCTTTGGCTGCAGTAGCAGTGAATGGGATGTTCTTGGCATTCCTGAATGGAAAGCAGTATTAATATTTAAGTGCTTCTTGTGTTCCCCACCCAGAGCCTTTAGGGAGGTTATTGCTCTTACTGGTACAGGACTGGAGCAATACTGGGTTGCTGCCAAGCTGAGGACCCCATTAAAACTGCATTTCAAGGTTTACACTTTGAGTGTTCTTTTATGCAACTTCAGATTTTTTGCTGAAACGTTGTAATGCCAGAGAAACACCTAAAAATAATACTTCATAATTGCAACAGATAAATCTTACATAACACTGCCTTTCAGCCGAGACAGGTACATTGCAACAGGAAACCAAAGGCCTTGGTGCTGCTGGCTAGAACAGAGATTCAGATGGAGGGGGGGAAAAGAGAGAAAGTCTTGTTCTTTCATGTGGTTCATTTTTACTGTCAGGATTCACATCTACTCCTAGCGACTTCTCAAGACCTGGGGAAGAGGGGAACCATGGCATAAATAAGGAATACAAGATTTTACACGAGGTCGTGCCAGATAGGACTGGGTAAGGTGGAAGCAAACCTTTTAGGGCTGCAAACCGTTTTTCTCCTAGGCTTGAGCAAGGATTGGGCTAAAGGAGTAAGAGGGACAGGCTGGAGCAGCAAGAGGGAAGTACAAAAATAGGTGCTAAGGTGAAGAGGCTGACAGAATCAGGCAGGATCCTTCCACAGCAGCAGAGGATCAACAGAAATTTTGTGTGTCTGAGCAATAAACAATCAGCACAAAGCATTTAACAAGCGTCAGACTCAAGTTCGGGACTGAGGATTTCCTTTTCTCATCTTCATGTTCATAACTTACATTAATTTCACTGAAATTTAAAATAGGGTTGAAGTGAAGCATAAGTTAACAAATAATCATTAGTGCCAAATTAAATAGATTTTGCCTGTTAGTAACCCAAAAATAAAACAGTTTATCTCTGACTATAAAAGGAATTTCAAAACACAGCTATAATTTAAACATCTTTAGACTTGAAGCAGAAACACTTTTCCTGTTTAATTTGGGTAAGGTTTGAGATCAATTTTTGCTCTTTTAGATTGACTTTGTTGTGTCCTTAATTTTTTAGTTTGGTAAGTAAAAAGCATGTAATTGCCATACCTATGCCTATATCTTTGCAATTTAAGGATCAGAACATGCAAATTCTATCTTTAAATTACTGAACATTTTAATCTTTTCATCTAAGGCCTTCAGCATATGATTGTCCAGGTGTGCCCTGGCTTCCTAACAAAATGCAAATCCCTCTCAGTAAGCAAATATTTAGTCAAAGGAGTAAAATTTAAAATGAAAACATTATTTTTCTCACTGTCATTAGATGGGACAGGCAAGAATATTGGGCAAGAACAAGACACCTGCACATCACATTATAAGGTATTCTCACATTCCCGTGTTGAGTATGTGGTGAATAAAGCCTTTTGATATATTTTTCCAGACATGCTCAAGGAAAAATTGTTGTCTTCATCAGCAGAGGCAAAAGGAATCTCTCTCTCTCTCTCTCTTCTTTTGCCCAGATCTCATGTTTCTGTGGTTGCTATAGAAAGCTATTACTGGAACTCATATCTAGTAAGTTTTCCTCTCCATCACCAAGTAAATCCCTAATACCCAGTATTCCAAGCTGTTTGTTTTAGATATTGTTCTCCATGATCTCCTTTTTCTTCTTTTTTTTTTTTTTTAACCTGTAAAAGGGTCAAGGTTTTATTTTCTCTCCAGATACCTTCTAACTTCAAAGTCTCTGAATTTGATATAATTCCTCCATTGTCAAGCAACAACCATCAAGGCCCAGAACAAACCACTCTTACTTGTTTCACTTTTGCTCTGTTGTGGAGCTGAGCAGCTCATGGTTCCTGCTGCAGCTGACAAGGGCCGGTTTTGGTGGCCTGACATTTTCAGGTGGACTGATTTCTGCAGGGTGGCAAGTCTTTGCCTCTTCCTTCCATAGCAGCAGGGGCTCTGCCAGCCTGTGCTGGGCCAGTGGGAGCCAGGATGGGAACAGGAGTGGGGAAATGGGGTGGGAGCAGGAAGAGTTTTATTTAAAAAAAAAAAAAAAAGTGACAAAGCACAGAACTAGAGGTTTTTTCCATTTTCAGAAAAAATAGCTACAGCAGCAGCCTTGCTTCTGAAAAGCAGATGTAACATGAATGACAGAAAAAGGCTGAACTCTAAGGTCTTGAGAATGACTCCTGCAAAACATTCAGGACCCCTTTGTACAGGTGACTGGTGATGGTGGACTTTTGCCCAGGGCAGCAGAGCCCCTCCAAGGCTGATGGTGTGAAGGATTACTCAGAAAAGCTCCTTCTCTGCCAGTGTCAGGTACGTGCCTCAGACAATGCAGAACTTGATGATGCATCATTTATGTTATTGTCCTATGAGGGTTATGAATTCCACAATGTAAAAAGCTCTGTATGACACTCATCTACTTTTTTTCCACTCCTTTCAGTGAAATTCAGGAAGAAAGATGCACTAAAAGCAGAAATGTTAGCTGAATTACACCCCATCATAAGAATTTTGTATATCAGACAAAGGAGGATTCATACATCCAATTATGCAGAGTGAAATGCAATAGTAAACTCAAAGACTTTTTTTATCTTAATGCTTAAATGTTAAGCTAGATATAAAAAGGACGCATAAATAAATGATAAATTGTTGATTACTTTGAAAGCTAACTTGAAATTTGTGTATTGTGCTGCCGACAGCTAGTGTCCTGAATTGGCCCAAGAGATGTAACTTAATGTAGAAGCACCATGAGAGAGTGGAGATTCACCTGACAAGAAGATGGGGGTTGGAGTGGAGTTCCAAGCATCAAAGCGATTCTGTCCACAGGAAAATAAAGCCATTACACAATCTGCTACAACGTGTGTGAGATTTCTAACACAGGAACAGGGAGGGAGGAAAAATAACTCAAAAGTCAGCCATTAAATCTGGCCTGGACTTGACAAATGCACACAAAAAAATATGACCTTGATTTTCCTGTGTTGAGTATTTCAGTATAGCATAAAATCACATTTAGCTGGTTCCCCACTCCCTGCCTCCATTTCTACCAAACCCTGCACTTGTAAAGATGCATGCTCACATTTCACCATAGCCACACTGATTCCCCAGCACATTTAAACGTGCCCAAAATTGGTAAAGCAAGTGGCAGAGCATGGCTTTTATGGCCTGGCTTCCAAATTATAACTATTACTCATGCATTGTGTGTTCCTCCACTTCAATAAGGGAGCTCCTACCCTGAATCAGTCATCTTCTTCAGGTTGCCATCAAATCTTCCTCAGTCTGTCCTGGTCCCTTGCTCAGGTGCTGGCCTTTATAGGCTCCTGGCAGGCTCAGAATCCTCTCCCTACCACCCAGCAGGACGAGGCTTGTCTTCCACAGCTGAGGGCAATGCAGGCAGGACACAGCCAGCCCTTCTTTCCACAGCCTGTGGGCAGATCAGCTGTTACTGAGGGTTAACACACCAAGGAATAGGATGTGAAAATGTTATCTGAATCTCTGTTTGCATTACAACGCTCTGCTGTTTGATTAAAAAATCAGGGTTAGTCATCTCCCTTGGGAGCACCCCCTCACCTCCAAGGATATTGCAGTGCTCTGGAAGTCTACATGAATATTGGCTTGTGATGCACTTCTGGGGATATGGATATTTGGTGAAGGGGGAAAGGCTTTTGTGCATTGCATAGAAAAGCCAGAGGAACAAACTATCACAGCCTTTTCACAGAGCCACACAGGCACTGAAATCAGCTGCTCTTTGGAAAAGCTTGGACAAATGGGAAATATTTGATCCAGAAAAGCATGCTTTTCACTAGCTCTTCTCCTGAAGGAATTGGTAAATTGGGGCAACGAAAGGCAATGCCTGACAGTTTTGGCAGAAAGCCAGCATCCAGTGAAAGAGCAGGACCTTGCCCCAAAGGCATTGCCCTTTCCATGTTCCCCCTTGAATGACCTTATCGCTGGCAGTCCGGCTCCATCTGTGCTCCAGCCTTAGCAGGGTGGGTGTTTCTTATCAGCGCTCTCCAAAATTAGGAAGGCAATTTTACTTCTGCCTTGAATTGCCATAATTAAGATGCTTTTTGCATCTGATGCCTCTCTGCATGCCGAACACTGATCACACGGCCTGGACCGTCCTCCCGCTCCTTCCCGTGCCATCCACCACCCACCTCTGCTGGTGCTGGCTGCCTTCTGCACTGCACAGGGAAGGGCAGCACAGGCTCCATAACCAGGAGCATCCCCCCTCCCAAACTGGGGATGGATGGCTGGCCAGCTGCAGGGTGACAGATGACAGACAGAAAACAACTCATGCGTGGGACCTAAGAGTGGGGAGAGCAACACCTGCCAAAACCTCTGAGATCTGGCTGTGCTCCTGGTGGGTTTCGTTGTTGGTCCAGATCTGCTGCCCCAGCTTCCTGGCTGCTCCACGTGCCCATTCCTGCAGAGAATAACGAGGTGGGGCTGTATTTTTAGGATGTTCAGATGAGTGCCCAACCTGGGGGTTTCGCCTTGTGCTACCTGACTCCTTAGAGAGGAGCATACGCTCCTCTCTGAGGTGGAAATAAGGAACGTGGGTCCCATGAAGGAGGATCATGGTGCTGAATGCCAGGACTGACATCCCACAGCCCTGGGATGGAGGCCAGTGCGTCTTTTGAATCTGAATTTCAGGCTCTGGGGCACCAGGATCGTGTTCAATGGATCTCATTCTCTGTGTGGCAGACCAGATCGTGCACTCTGAACGCATCACTCAAGCTGCTGACAACAGGGTTCAGTGAGCTGAACCTGCACGATCAAACCCTGCCTGGTGTGGAAAGTCTGAGCTCAGGCAGCAGGCTGGGCTTTAAAGGGAGGAAATCTCATATTTATTCATGATTTAATTAAGAGACCAGGCTTTTCAGCCTGTTTTGAATATACATGAAAACAAATATATAGATAAGGCTATCATTCCTTTCATCAGCCCCGTGCTTCTGAACAAAACAGCAATTTCAAATGTTCTGGATAGCGAGATTTAATCCATCATTAGGGCCTGACCCTGCTTTTCCCATATTGGGATTTAGAGCATGGTGCTACAGATTTGAATCCTGAATACCAAACAAAAGACACATGAAAAGCAAAATTCTCTCACTGAATTTTGTCCCAGCCTTGTTTGAACACAAACCTCCCTGTGCTTTGGGTTTTATTCATTAAAATAAAGCACACAGAATAACTCTCACCTACTATTATTAATCATAAGGATTTGCTCAGGAAAACAAATATACTTGGGCTTTCAGAACAAATCAATTTGGAGAAAGGGAATATTTTGTCTGCCATGACAGCCCAGAAAAGGATAAAAACAAACATCTCTGCTGCTGCTGGTTTACAGTTGACTCCGCGATGGACTGCTGGTGATGTGTGATGCTATTTTTAAACAGCAGTTGTTTAATCACTTCTGTTCCCATGGGCTGAGACAAAAAATGATGCCTCCAGAGCACTTTGTCTACAAGCAGGTAGAAATAATTTGATCACATCCTTTATGGCTGCAGAGGAGATAGAGCCGTATGAAGCATCGGCAACACATTTCACAAAGAATCTAAATATTGGGCAGGAGTGAGAGTGTGTTGATCATGACATCTAAGTGGCACAATGTCACCAAGTGATCTGCTATGAAATGTATCACCCTCTCCAACAGGAAAGGGAAGAGCTTTGCTTAAAGCTGTGTATTTTTTATGGCTTTTTTTCTTTTTTTCCTGCAGAATTAACTCTTGGGGCTCATGTCCCCACTTTCCACAAAAGGCATGGATTATGCTGAAGGACATTGGTAATTGTCCTTCAAAGTGAAAATGAAAACATTTTGAGTGTGGATATTGCTGGGATTTGTTTATTGGACTTGCTGTTGGTTTGTTGTACTTGACAGCTCCACTGTGAACTTCTCCCAAGGAAAGCAGAAATTAACACAGATGGACTTTTTAGGAAGAGAGCGTGACATTGTCTCACTCAGCAAGATCTCAGCCATAGACTCCTCACAATTCTGCACAAAGACTGACTGTACCTCTACACCCAGACTTTTACAGCATGCCTGCACCTTGTAATGCAGAAACAATTCCTATTATAAATATTGAAGCAGTCCTCCTGCACAAAAACCTTCATTTCAGCAAACCGGAGATCTTCCCTCAGTCAAACCGTGGTGTAACTCTGTGTAAATCAGAAAATTATGCGAAGGAGAAACTTGACCTAATAGACAGAGCAAACACTTAAACCTCCAGCACAGAGAGTAATAGCCCAGCTCCACAGATGTCAATGGGAATTTTACTATTGACTTCCATAGGGCCAGCATCTCACCCATATCTGCATGGATGATTAATAGCTCCCCTGCCTTTCAATATCCTCCCTGGCTAACAATAAATTATCTCTGCCAGTGATTACTTTTAAGATGTAGCTCATAAAAATCCTTGTGAAAAGCAAATAGTTTTGCCTCTGGGACAGACTATATTAAAGGAAGTGCTGGATATTTTTGAAATCTTCCCCAGATGGATTGCCATAGGGCACTACAAGATCTTCCTGCCTTCATTTCGAATAATCCCAGCCACTTGTCCTGCTATAGCATTATCCTTGTAGATTTCTTTTTTTCCAGAAAGAAGGAATTAAGCTTCCTATCAAAGTGTGTTTAATATGAGAGCTTGTTAAATGGTTCTGTCTCCTTCCTAGTTTATGTGTTTGCAGAGATACTTCTGTTTACTTTGAGAAAAGAAAGAAACACCATCCCTGGTGTCTGGGTTTTCTGTTTGTTTTGGGGGTTTTAGCAGACACTTGTACCCCTTAAAAAGTAGTGTTCAGAGCAAGTCAATGTGGAGAATCTGCTAGTTTAAGTTTATTTTCATCATCTGAAAGTATTGGCCAAGTGCCAGCTTCAGGATCTATGCTGCTACAAAGAAAAAGCCTGACTGATAAAGAGGTAAATAAGGTCTGATTTCGAAAGGTGTAAGACCCCTTCATTCAATAATCCTCCAGCAGTGGACCAATGGCTATTTAATACCTCTTTCCATCACATAATTCATTCTCCTTACTGTCTCTCCTTTCCTTTTTTTTTTTTTTTTTTTTTATTTGAATAAGCTTTTAAGATCAGCTGGAGAATGTTTCCCTCAGGGCCAGTATTCCCAACTGGCCCAGCTACCAGTGATTTTCTCTTCTGCTCATTTCTTGGGTTTCCCTTTCTGTCTTTTCTTGCCCCCTGTATAATTTCCTCAATCTCCTGCATTCTCATTCTGAGGAAGGGCACCAGGTTACTGGTTTACACAAGGCTTCTGCATGTATTAGGACAGACGAAGTGCAAACCACAATGTAAGCAATGTCTTCTTGGCTGGCATGTGATGCTGCAGCAATATCCTTGGGGACTCCTGGAGTGACTTCTACTTTCCCCACTGAGAAAATAATAATAATTTACTGCTACCCTTTGTTTCTAATCACTTAGTTATTTATCCATGAAGGAATTTCCTCTCTCATCCTGCTGCAATTTTCTTTTCAGACTTGTATGACAGAATTCTTGAAAGCCCTTTGAAAAGGAACAGGCAGGTGCTGAACTGTGTCCCTCTTGCATGGAGAAGAGGAGCTGAGCCCCATCTTTCCACACGTGCAGGGAACTGTATGCTGCCATCAAGGAAAAGGGACTGGAGAAGAACAGGTCCATGTTCATATCCTCACGATTAGAGCTGAAAGTGAAGCTCAGTCCCTCAGGCTAGGTCCCCCACAGCCACAGACAACCACGTGTGTTTTGACATCATCTGCTCTCTTTTGCTGCTGTGCCTGTATTGAACAAAAGTGTTGAAGCCCTTGAAGTTCTTTTGCACATGTAACTGCCATTGGATATCACCTAACATCCAGTGCCCTTTCATTCCTGCGTGAGCGCACAGCTTGCTGCTGCTCCCCCTTCAGATGGGCACGTAGCACACAGCCATGAAAGAGCTGCTCAGGTTATTGAAGCGAGTTCCCACCTCAACCAGGATCACCCAAACAAGGGGCTGGTTCAACATAAAGGTCTTTTGTCTCTCTACTCTTCTCCTTTCTTCCCATTAGCACTACCTGTATCTTCATTCCAGGTAAAGAAGTGGCAGAATTTGTCTCCCCTAGAGGAGGGGGACCCATCCTTTAGAGGAGACAGAGGGGAAAGGGAGCAAATCAGCATTTTGAATCAGAATCATATTTTTCAAGAGGAATCCATCTAAAAGCCCAAGCAGTGACTGTAAAACTATTATCGGTCAAGATCTATCCTGCAACTTGTTTAAGGAAACTTCTTCCAGACCTACTCAGTGTGCACTGCAGAGCTTGGGAGGAGAAACAGGCTGCTGAGTGTCCCACTGCATCAGCCACTTCCAAGTGAACTAAAGTCTCTCCTGTGAGAGAAGGGAAACAGCAAACGAGCTGGACTTCACACCCAGGAGAGCAAAGTCATTCCATGGGAGCAGTCACTCTGCAGTTTTAGGTCAGGGATTAAATTCAATGTACGGAGCCGTGTTACTCTGATTCATGAACTTGCACTGGTAGCAGGTCTACCTGCTTCTGTTATAAGGAAGAGAAAAATAAAGATGAATGGGATCTTCGTTTAGAAATTGAATTTGGATTTTCCCTCTGCATCATTTGCTGTAGCTTCTCATTTCCAGCTATCCCTCTCCTCCATGGAGCAATTTCTGAGTTTCATTGTTATTCCATCTACAGATATGAGAGTCAGTGCTGTGATTCCTGAAGAGCATTAGCCAAATAAGCCTGGGGGAATTAACCCCTCAGAGGGTTTCTGTTCCATTCTGAATCACCTTCTAACACATTATTCAATGACTGCACCCACTGAAATTTTTTTACATCGTAGGTGTTTTTTTTTTTTCTCTCAATACTTTCCTTTTCCCCTTCTGCCACCTTCCTTCTTAATGCTCCTCAAGTGCATTTGTGCAGATAAGATGCTCCAAAGGTGGGTGGGTATGTGACAAGGAGGTATCTGGCCCTGCCATGGTCATGTGTGTGAAGTTTCTCTCGCTACAAAGCGTGAGGTTTACTCTAACATCAACCACAGATGAAAGGACAATATATTTTAGTGTCAATTATAAAAAGAGAGAATATTTACATAAGTTTAAAAATGCCTACTTTTAAAGTATTCATCATAATTAACTTGGGGGTCATTTTCTAATAGAATTTATGAATTTATATCAATTAATTTTCTTTGAGAACTATATAATTTCAAGTTACAATGCCCTTTCGTAGTTTTTATTCCTATAAAAATTTGAATTCATTGTTAATTCTGTTGGAAAAGTAACTATTCTGCTTGTTAAAATATGTTATATCTATTCATTTTTTAATTTAAATGGCCACATTGAAATAAATTATATTTAGAATTATCTGAAGCCTTAAGCCTACTAAACACAGACTATTCAAAAAATAAAATATCATGTAAATAGCGACTGGCATTGCAGTTATGTCAACCCCTGAAATGCTCTTTTGGGATCTACAATTTGATTAGAACGGGGGGAACTTCGATTTTGAGGTTTTAGGCTCCTTTTCTCCAAAACTGAAAGATTTTTTGGGTTTGAGCCTAGTTTAAAGCGCTGATTTGAGCTGTAGCCTATGGGGGGCACTCAAGGACTGCAAACAGATCCCACTCCTCCCAAACTTCTCAGACTGTCTGCGCCGGGATGGGGCAGACCCTGGGGCACATTTTCACATTACCTTTTATAAAAAGAACAAAAGTGAGGAAAATAAACGAAACCATTTTTTGTCGCAGCCTTACTATTCCCCAATGAAAGACAAAGTGATATTAAAAGGTACATTTAAATGACATCCAGCGCCTGATTATGCTAAAAGCGTAAGAGCATCGTGCAGGCTGTGGAGCTTGTCTGCATTTTAAAATTCTAAACAAGGTACCTTGTACATGATGTTTCAATGGTAGAGACAATTATTATTCGCCTACCGAGTTTTTGGGATTGTTTTTAACTTTACTGGGATTCACATGCTCTATTCTTGGCTTTATGGAGTGAAACAATTATTTATTCAAATTGGTTTTTTTTTTTTTTTTTTTTCTATGAAGGAAAATTTTGCCTACTGTTGTAGTGGTGGCTGTTTGCCACAGCAGTCATTTGGACCACCACCGTAAAGCCTTTATCTGATGGCAAAAATCTTGTACCAGATGTTCTTTTATTTGATCTGTTTTATGATTAATCAGATTAAGCCCAAAACCAGAATGAAAACCCTGCTATGGCACCTGGCTGCCATCGCACAATAATTTGCTTTGTAGTCGGGGGGGAGGCTCGTTTAGCCTTTTAAACACTGTGGTGCAGACTCATAAGTTTTCATTCTGATACGTTTTGGAGGAAGAGAGTAAAAAGTGAATATAATAGCTGTCAGCAGGATAATTTTCCAAACATCTCAGACTGGTAAATGCCACTAATTTCTCCTAAAGGGAAAGTTAAAGGAAGTTTGGATAGTAAACAGTCATGCACAGAAGCTCTCGTCCCTGGCCAGGCAGCGCTGATGCTGCTGCAATAGGGGTGGGACAGAGCCTGGGATGATGCACCACCAGCCATGGGGCTAAACCTGATCCAAGTAGTAAAATTCCACTTCTCTGCAGAATAATATTGTGCCAGAAGGAAAGCATTTGTGCAGGCACCTTCAGCAATGCGAGTGTCTAACGTTTATCAAGAAGGGAAAATGTTATGAGTTTATAAGGCTGCTGAACCAAGCAATGTGGAGGTATGTCTGGAGTGGAATGGGAGGGCTTTTGCCTTAGGAAAATCACCTAAAATACAAATGTGAAGCATCATCACTGTTTTGCTTCAAGCTGGGATAATTTTGGCATGAGGAGCTGATGTACAACAGAGAATGGCAACTGTACTTTTTAATAATAAATACATTTACTGTAGTTGATTTTATTGTCATAAGGAGAAATGGTTTATGTATTTCCAGAGCATGCCAAACAGTCATGAGCTCCCCAGGTTTGTCAAGAGAAGCACCCCTATTTGTGTGGTGTATCATCTTTTCTTCTTATGCTGCACAACTCTGAATACACAACTGATATTTGTCAAACAGCATCCATTTACAACACTTATTAAGTATCTCCAGTGTCAGCACCACCAGGTGTAAGTCTTAAAAAAAACCCTTGTTTTTTAGATATTCCTTCTGTCTTTGCTTCTGGCAAATGGCAAATCTATGCTCCTCGAGAGCAGTAAGATATGGAAACCTAATAAGAGACTGTGGAAATGGATAATGACTTCTGTTGAATGACATTATGCATTATGCATTATTATTATTTTAATCATTTGCTATCACTGAGAAAGGTCCCACTAGGTTATTCCTGATGCCGTGTTTAGGAAAATAAAAGAGATAAAGAGATAAAGTTGTGTACTTTATTTCACTACACTTGCATGAGGAAACAGAAAATTTCATAAATAAGTTGCATTGAGATCTAATACAAAAAAAAAAAAAGAGTTCTCTCCTTTGGCAATTTTCATGTGGGTTTTTGAATAGGTGTTGTGTGAATGCCATAAACTATGGAATGAATCCAAAGTTATTAATGGTAGGACTGGTTCTCTCTGCCACCCCTTGGTAGTACTGGAGAGGCACTTAGTTGTCCAAATCTCAACATTTTCAGTAACTGGACAGTCAGGACTAAAGATGTAGAATAAAGTCATGGTGAAGCACATACTCATGGGTATTTGGGAGATGAACTTAAGTTGTCCACCACCTCAGAAATTCACATTATATTAAACAAAGGTAATTTTATTCTGTTACTTGGAGCTATGGAGTATATTTATTTTGGGATAAACTGGTGAAGGAAGTACTTTCAACTGGCCAATATGCCACATGGTCTGGACACAAATTTTATCACAAGAGTTTGAAACAGATGGAACCAGATATTTTTCCTCTTTTTTTTTTNATTTTTTTCTTTTTTTTTTTTTTTTTTTTTTCTACTTTTCATACTTTTTCTGAGCACTGACCATGAACTTTTTTTTTGACCAGGAGTTTTTATTCCACTCATTGGAAATAAATTTCATCTCTCCCTACATGTGGGTGCAGCACCTCTGGGTACAGCAGAATGGGAGATAAGGAAGCTGGCCTGTTTTATAGAAACACCTTAATTTATTGGGTAATAAAATAATTTGGAAGTTTCTTTTGAAAGAAATACCTTTTTTTTTTTTGTCTCAAAATTGTCCTTTAAACAGACTTCGAAAGGTGATGAGTTCTTTTCTGTTCTAATAACTTTTATGAGCCTATTTTTACGAGAAGCAAACCTTGCAATCAGCATTAAGATTTCCCATTTACGCCTTCGCTAAAGCATGTCCAGTTAACTGCAAAATGTCACTTGTCCTGAGCAGATGTCTGGGTACCACAAGCTGGCGTTGAGCTGCCCTTTAGCAGAGTTGCATCAGTTCATTGCATTTCACCTGGCGTGGGCCAGCACCACCTCTCAAGCATTTTGAAAGAAAAAAAAAGTATCAGAATTTCTTTACAATAGCTGGGAGATGGAGTTTAGTGCAGATCAAGGTCACGGTTTCCAGGTTTAGGACTTTGTGTTTTGCTTTGTGTCCCATTTATTGTTGCTCTTGTGAGGCAGGGTCTTCACACTGATCCATTTTTATGTGGGTTTTAATACCTCCCAATTTATGTGTTAGAGCCACGCCAAATCATCTGGAATGCCAGGCAGCAATTTCCATCCGTGACACTTGGTATGCAAATATCCACATTACAGCTCACACATGAAGAACTTTTCCTGCAGCTGTTGGAGATGCACATTCAGAAAGTCTTTAATAACGAAACCAATGTTGCACTGCAGTAATGAAAAATTCCTTCAGGGATGTTTTCTCCAGCAGGAACAGTGTGTAATGCACCCCCCTGAATTCAGACAGGGTGGGTTTTTTTGTTCTGTTTTTTTAATCTTTGGTCTTTCTTCCCTTCTCGATCCTCTCAAATACTTTCTCCCTTTTTTCTGCTCCTGTGTCAGCTGCTGCCTGGCAACTTTTCTCTGTGTGGTGGGACAGGGCAGGGCACCCGACTGCCTTTGGACTGGCTGCCAGCACCATCCCCTAGCAACCAGAGCAGGCACTGTGATGCTCTGCAAAGGGCTGCACACTAGCCAGCAACCTTTGTCCCCACTGCCCCTGTCACATCGGGCACTGGGGGAGTCGCTGATGCCACCATCCCTACCTCCCCACACAACCACTCGAAGGCCATGGCCGGTACACAAAAAACAAGAGCACAACCCAAGTTTCAGTGATGCAGTCGAGGCGGTTTCATAGTGACTAACTCCAGAATTACCTTTTGGTGATAATTATTATTCCTGTGTTGTATTACACCGGCAAGTATGAATGATTGGTTCTACTTTGTTTAATTTATCTCAATAAGAGATTTCATAATATTCTATAGCTTGATGAATTAATTTATTTAACTTGTCAGTGTTAATAACTCTGATTACGAGGAAGAAGTTATAAAGTACCGTAGGTGCGAACAGATCTCTAACAGCAGTTTTAACTTTGAATTTACTTCTGACAAGTACTTCACTCTAGTCTCCTATGCAATTAACTCCCTTTTTTTGGCTGTAGCAAGGAAAAGAGATTCCCTCAATTCCTTTCTGTCGCTCTCCTCTGTATCTGCTCTCTGTGAGACTCCCCAGTGCTTCTGCTTTGGTTTTTTCAAATGGGACTGAGTGAAGACTTCAATAAATATTTGACAAGCCAGTCTGGCTCCTGATCTGTGTACCTGCCACTGGTCCTGCGTGTCTCGACATTCAGACACCACACAGAAACCTGAACATGGTTGTGTGCATTCAACCAGCAACAGGGAGGCTGGAAATGCAGAAACTGCTTCCAGCTAAAATTGCCATTCCTTTTTTTTTCTCAAGTCTGAGGCTAAGGAAAAGCCTGTCATACAGCAGCTGATGGCTCGAAGAATCCGAATTATAATATATGTATAGATGCTGCCTTGGATTATGGTCATTTCAGCAAACATTTTTTGGTTTATTCATAGAAAATACACATTAAAACTTCTGTACAGTTCTTGGTGCAGCCTTTTTTTTGATGTGGAAAGGAGATATGAGAGTGGCAGTTACTTCTATGTATTTTTACTGTACTGTTGAGGTCATCCCATTCCATCATATAGAGATGTGCCATCCTTCCATCACTTCATAGCAATTGATGTTTAATGGAAATGAGGCTGAGTGGAATGGTTGATCAAAGGTCAACTTTTATTTGTTCAACAGCCTGTATTTTAAAACCAGTCTTCTATGAGAATTCTCTCCTCATGGCGTTATCTTAAAGCACGTTACATTTTTAGGCAATTTGAAAAATAATTACTTATCAGTAATTGCGTTTTTAGGCGTAATTCTCACTGCATACTCCATATCGACACTTTATGTCCTGTAAATAAGGAGGCCATTGACTTTTATTATAAATAAAATTTAAATATTTTAATAAGTTTATGTGCATATGTGATCAGCAGTATTGAAAGCAAGATCAATCAGTTCTTCAAAGCCTCTCATAAATGTTAATGTTTAAAATGGGCACTAAATGGCACCGTATCATTAAAGGAAATTATTCACGGAGAGTAGTGAGGACTGTTGTTAAATAAGTATGGAATAAGAATGAAAAGGAGCAAATTAGATGGTTGAAAAGCAGGGTTTTAGCTGAGGTGCTTTTGTGAGGAGGCATGAAAGGGCAGCACGCCAATTAAGAGATAATGTTTGGGGGAAAAGCATGACCACTTGCAACCCTGCAGACCTTGAAAGGTTTGCAGAAGATGCGAGAAGTCAAGATGAAAGAAGACTATTCTGCCAAGACAGTTCCATATCCTGAGAATGCTGGGACAGCGTGTGTGCTGTGAATATGCGTGCCCTTATAGCATGTGACAGTCCTGGCACGGGGGAAATGTCACTGATTCAAAGAGGAGTTCCTTAAAACTTGGAATTCCCTTGTTTTCCTTCACACGTTTTTCTCACTTTGCTCCAGTGTCTACACATTTTCGCATTTGAAATGCAAAAGGTTGCTCAAATGAAGCCACGATTAGCGCCTAAGAGCCACATAGGTGGCTCGAGGGGTTTGAGGCGGGACACGGAGCAATCTCTTCCATTAACTCGGTGGAATGATGCTCCAGTGTGACATTCAGCATGACTTCATTTTGGTTATAAAAGCAACCGACTTCCAAGA
Source organism: Edolisoma coerulescens (assembly GCA_013397115.1). Taxonomy (NCBI): domain Eukaryota; kingdom Metazoa; phylum Chordata; class Aves; order Passeriformes; family Campephagidae; genus Edolisoma; species Edolisoma coerulescens. Next base: position 1,664,242 of record VWZW01004119.1, read on the forward strand.
CCATGGACACTGCCAGATTTTTTCATCTTTATTCAGACCTTTTTCTGTATTAGCAAAGGTTTTCTACTCTGGGATTCATAATTCTGCTCAGTTATGGCTGTATAAATACTAATTGACTGTAGGGGAATTACACAGGCTTTAAAGGCAGCAGATGAATGCAGAATTTGATCCAACTGGATTTTCCCCTTTGGCTGTAAATTGTTTTTTGTCAACAAGCAAACCTGCACCCTTTTGTGAGTCCTGGCAGTCCCTGACCTCAGAGGTGACTCTGGGACCCAGACTGGGCTCTTCAATTCTTGGGCAACTGAACTTCCCCCAGTTCAACAGAAATAATTAAATATTTGACATTTTCTGAAGTATGAAGGAATTTTCTGTCCTTCAGCATTGCTTGGTCTGTCTGGTCCTGGAAGCCTCTTGGTCGTAGTGCTTCATATAAAAGGTATTTAGGCTCTATGCTGTGGATATGAACGTGAAGGTGAAAAAGCTGAGGCTTTACCCTTGGAATGTGAAGGTCTCAGCCATCAATATTAGCACCCGGCTGTCTTTGGCGAAAACTAATATCTGAGGACGATGTAGAAGCTTTGTCAAAGGGTCTGGGTTTAAAAAAAAAATAGCAAATGTGTGAAGATGTGATAAACTGTAGTTTTGGCGTGGGGCAACTTCAAGGCAATACTCCTATGTAAAATCTCATAAAGTCTAAACAGGCAATATCTGCTGTGAACTGAGACTTACCTCAAGACAAAGAAGTACACTTAGAGAAGATTGAGTGGTCATTGGTGTTTTGAGATGGTATTGTGCTGTTAAAGTAGCGTGAGCCCCTCCTTTCATTGTCTGTGAATTACTCAGAAACAAAGCCCTGTTCAAGGACAGGTTGGCCGAGGCTTGGAGCCACCCGGTCTACCGGAGGGTGTCCCTGCCCATGGCGGAGGGTTGGAACTGGATGGGCTTTGGTGTTTTAACACAAATCATCCTGCAATTCTGTGGAGCATCATTAACAGAAGCCAAATTTACCTGGGTAGCTTTAGACGCCGACTTCGCGTTCACAGCCTGGGGCCGCACGCCCCCTTCCCTCAGCGTCGCCATCCCCGCGGGTTCACACGGCAACGGGGTTCCATTTTTTTTTTTTTTTATATATATATATATTCTTTTTCTTTTTGCTAACTCACTCCTCCTCCCTCAACCTCACTCGCCTTTGCGAATTAAAAAAAACCCACAAAACAAAAAAGAAACCAACGGAAATTTTAGAGAACATCCCCGTCCGCAGGCGAGGCGGGAGAGGACGGGGGCTGAGNAGCCCAGCCGCGCTCCGCGCTCCGGAAAGTGCCGGCGGTGCCGCCGCGCCTCCTCCCGCACGGGTTCCGCCGCTCCGCACCCGCGGCCGACAGGCTCGGCTCCTGCCTCTTCTCCCGCACGCCCGCCGCGATGTCCGCGCTCCTCCTGGCCCTGGCGACGCTCTGGGGATTACCGCCCGTCGCCGAGGCGCTGGCAGCGGC